>JALJEG010000014.1:220455-469249 GCA_023653615.1 Apiotrichum siamense
GGGGGGGGGGCGGGGGGGGGGGGGGGGGGGGGGGGGGGGGAACGCGCGGGGGTGGGGGGGGGGGGGGGGGGGGGGGGGGGGGGGGCAGCTGGCGGCGACGGCGGCGTCGACGCTTGACAAGGACGAATGGATGCATGGCCCGTGGTCATGGTCAGCACGCGCACCGCCGGCGTGGCCCGTGGGCCCCCGTGGGCGCGCCTAATGGCCTGGCGTATTTCCGGGTCGGGATTCGAAACTGGTGCTAATGGGCCAGGACCTGCCGTTAATCGTAACCCTCTCCCTCTCGTTTGCTCTCTTCAAGACGTATGCCGTCCCGACCATCTCGGCCGTCCTCTGCAAGTCCAAGCAGCTGTCGGGCCTGGAGAACGTGGGCCGCCGTGCCGAGGACACGGCCATTGTGATTGGCGAGTTTGTGCACAGCGGCGGCCTCGACACGGAGCGCTCGGCGACGGCGCTCGCACGCATGAACTACCTCCACTCGCGGTACGGCAATCTCATCACGCGCGACGACAAGCTGTACACGCTGTCCGCGTTCGTGTTCGAGCCCGAGACGTTTGCCGCGCGGTACGAGTGGCGGCCGCTGACGCCGCTCGAGGCGCAGGCGAGGTGAGCCGTACCGCCGCACAGCACGTAGCCGTGCGCGACACTGACTCTCGTAGGTACGTCTTTTGGCGCGAGGTCGGCGCGCGGATGGACATTACCAACATTCCGCCCACGAAGCAGGCACTCTGGGACTGGAAGGAGGCGTATGAAAAGGAGCACTTCAAGTTTGCCGCGACAAACAAGGAGGTCGGCGACGCGACGATGCAACTCTTTGTGCGCCCGTTCCCAGAGTGGCTCAAGCCGTGGGGCATCGCCGCGTCCACCGTGTTCCTCGACGACCGCACGCGCGAGGCGTTTGGCCTGCCCCGCTCCCCCGCCTGGATGTATGTTGTCGTGCCGGGGATTGTCTACGCCAAGGGCTACATCTGCAAGTACCTCCTGCTCCCGCGCTCCAAGCCGCCACACTACAACGAGACGACGGCCGTCACCGACGACAAAGGCAACACGCGCTATGTTCGCCAGGGCTTCCTCTTTGAGCCGTGGTACGTCGCCGAGGACGCCACGCCGATGGGCGTCTTTGCGTGGGTGCGTCCCGGCGGCAAGTGGCAGTCGCAGGGCTTCACGCCGTCGACGCTCGGCCCCCCGCGCCTGAGGGGCGCCGGCCAGGACGAGGTGCGCAAGAATGCGCAGGCCATGATGGAGCAGGGCGCGAGGGGCTGCCCCTTCTTTGTGTAGTTGTGAGTGGCAAGTCAGAGGGGCTGCCCCTTTGTGTAGTTGTGAGTAGCAAGCCAGAGGGCTGCCCCTTTGTGTAGTTGTGAGTGGCAAGCCAGAGGGCTGCCCCTTTGTGTAGTTGAGTGGCAAGCCAGAGGGGCTGCCCTTCTTTGTGTAGTTGTGAGTGGCAAGCCAGAGGGGATAGCCACTGGGGGGATGTAGGAAAATGTGTAGCTGGAGAGTCGGGGGTGGTGTGAATACTTGGGAATAGCCAGCGGGCGAGGTTTGTGGCCCCGGAGCCGTTACTGACTTGGACAAAAAAAAGAAGAAAAAAAAAAAGAAAAAGAAAAAAAAAAAGAAAAAGAAGAAAGTGGTGGTCTTCAAGGCGGGCAAGACACTTACTGGACCGCAAAGTCATCCGCCCCGCGGCGGTTTGCGCGCCGTCCAAAACTCTGGGTGTTCTGGGGCAGTGGAAGCCGTCCGGGCGACTCGGGAACCTATTCTGCGCCATACGACGTCCCTATAAAGGAGAGAAAGATAAGAGTCGATGTTCGCAAGGCGCTGGTGTCCAACTCGATTCGAACCGCGGGGAATATCGCAACGCGCCACATCGAGGAACCAAACAGCGGGGCCGCGGAGCAAGCAGCTGTTGCACGCGTCTCGGGATCTTGCGCGGTTCTGGCTTCGGGGCTGTGCGCCGGCAGGCAGAGGGCACCGCGGGTGGGCTTGTGGTATGCCAAGGGTTTCACATGTCGAACCGCGGACGCCGTGGCGGGGTGGCGGGCGGCGCTCGACCGTTTGCCGACCCGTTTGCCGCTCCTGTGCTGGTCGGTGGAGATGCACTGCTGGAGCGGTTCTTGGGAGGTCAAGACGGGGCAGCAGGGTCGCGGCGGCGGGGGGCATCGGCGGCAGTTCCAGGGGCGCTGCCACTGCCACTGCTACTGCTACTGCCACTGCTACTGCTACTGCCACTGCTACTGCTACTGCCACTACCACCGGCCACCGGCCACCGACTGCCCCAGGTCCCATGGTCCGAACAAGACCAGTCCCAACTCATCCCCCCCGCACTCCGAATATAGCACCGCACACGGCCCACCGGACGCAACGGTGTGACAACGACAGCGGCCGGCGCGCGGCCCGCGCCAGGGAAACGGCCGTCCTGGCCGGTCTCTATCCCCTCGCAGCACGCCCCGCGAACGACCTGGTCCGCGGCCCAGCGGTGACGGAGGACCGGAGCGCCGGATCTGTCGCCTGGGAATGGCCGTGGCGCACCGGGCAGCCAGTGGCGGCGTCCAGCAGCCCCCGAGCCAAACCCTGATGCACCACTTGGAAACTCTAACGCACCACTTGCAAACCCTAACGCAGCACCCTCCGTTGTTGGCGAGACCGTCTTCATCGTCGCGCCTTTTTGTGGTCGACTGGCGGCGGTGGGCCAAGGACGGCACCGGGTGGGCCTGGGACCCGGCGGAGTGCGGCGGCACCTTGGCGTCCTTGGCGGGCGGGGTTTGAGACGACGGCTGTGGCACGCGGCGAGCAGCTTGGCGCGGGCTCGGATGAGTCGGCGCGGCCGCCTACGGCCTGCGGCGGGCTTCTCCTGGCGGGCTGCTGGGCCTGACGGGATTATGACATGTTCTCGGCAGGCCGTGTTTTCTCCGCCGCTGCACTGTCGGGGCAGCTCCTGGTCTTGCAGCCTCCTGCTCCTGCGCGCCGGCAGTGATCGTGATCGCGAGCACAGGTGCAGCCCCTCGTCAGCGCCACTAGCGCCGGCGGCAGGTGCCCGCGGCCCACGGCGACCCCATGGTGTGTGGCGACCAGCGACGTCACCGTCTGCGAATAGACCGGGTGCCCATGGGTGCTGCTGGACGCGTTCGGCTGGCGCGACCCCCGCAAAATTTCTTCTGGCCGCGGTTCCCCCTCTGCTCCACGGGTCGTCGACTGGGGCGGCTGTTGCTACTGTTCTGCCGACAAGGAAGCGCTCACTCGACTCGTCCCGACAGGAAGCGCTCACTCGACTCGTCCCGGGGACCTCGCCTCGCTGCCGGCCGCTGGTCGTGTGATCTCGTCGGCGGGCTGTGACCACCCAGGGAGCCGGGGACAGGGGACCACAGGGCGGGCGATTTCATGCATGCCCGCCTCCTGGCGGCTGCGGCGGCGTACGTGGCGTCCAGACCATACGAGACGGCGTGCCCTGAGCTCGTACGTCTTCTATTACGACAGGCGGCGGCGAGCAGGCAGCAAGCAGCTCCCGCTGTGCGCACGGCGGACGTCTCGTGCACTGTCGGGAGCGCGGTGCGAGTAGATTGGGTGCCGTTTGCCAGGTCGTTGCCCCGCCAGTCGAGCTCCGAACGCAGCGAGGGTGGGGCTTGTCCGGCGTCCAGCACCCCCCCGTCCCCGACTCGACTCGCCCTGGCGTAGTCGACACCACTGGCAACAGGCCCTGAGCAAGGCAAGGTTCCCCCCAGTGACGACGCCTGCTGCACGTAATGCGTCCAAATATCCGGCGACAGCTGCTGCTAGGCCGCGACAGCTGCTGCTAGACCCCCCGTCGCGCGCTGAAAAAATTGCCCAAAGAGCCGCCATGGCACAACCGCAAAGTGTCCCTTACTGGCGTAGTCCCGGGGCCACCGCGCGCTACGCTTCTGCGATCACAGATCGACCGCAGCAGACCAGGGCAGCGGCGGCGGCCCCTCGGTCGTTTGGTCGCTGGTGTCTCCTGCTGTGACGGGACGCGGGTGGTGAGACCCGAGCAGGCTCGAGGCGAGATTTTTGGGTGGTGCTCATGGCCATGACATTGTGGTTGCCCTTGGTCTGAGGTTTCTCGTTGGCCGGCTCCACCTTGCTCGTCTTGTTGTGCTCCTCTTCGCCGTTCCCGTCCAAGGCTGTCTGGCCGCCCCCGCTTGTTGTTCATTCTCTCTCCCTTTTCCGTTCTTGTCCTTTCTCTCGGGTGTCCGTCCTCCCCGTCTTGCGCGACCCCGCCTTTTTTTTCTTCCACCGAGGTCATCCAGGTCGCCTGTTTGGCCGTCGTCCGCGGTGCCCTCCCGTCGGTAGTCCTCGCGCTGTGCTCGCGCCGTGTCGCGTTCTGCTCGCACTGTGCTCGCCTCGCCCAGTCCCACCCCCTCGTCACATCGCCGAGACGCAGACGTCGATAACCCGCGCCGGCCCCACCCGCAACCCGCGCCTTCCATGATTTAGTGTTCTGCGGCGTTGTGTTGTGTTCACCCTCGCCGACACAAACCTTCCAGACTTGTCGAACCCCCCTCGAGTGGCCATCAGTGACGCCATCGTCTGCGACATCCTCGTGCTTCTTGCGGTCCTTCCATCGCCGCTGCTGCTGTTGAGGCTGCCGCCGCCGCCGCCGCCGCCGCTGCCGCATCGTAGCCCAGCAGCACCATCTGTGCCGTTTAATTGTATCACCGCGCCGCACGCTAGACTGTAACACGCGTCAGCTCAGCATCGACATCACCAGCATCAGCATCGGCATCCGTATCCACATCGTATCCACATCGTATCCACACCAGCATCCACCATGGCGAGGGGAAAGTTTGCAGACAAGATCGCCAACCGGCTTGGCAAAGACAACGCAGTTGGACACCACGTACGTGCCTCCTGATACTCGCCCGTACTCGCCCGTACTCACCCGTGTCCAGCTTCGTGGCAAGAAGGTTACCGAAGTACTAGTCTCGGGCCTCTTTGCGCTCGGCATCCTTGCGCTCGTCGCAGTCTGGGCTGGTGAGTAGCGCCAGCGATCGCGATCACGATCGCGATCGCGCGACGCGCGCGTCCGTGCTGGAACCGAGCACTGACCGCGACTCTCAGCCGCGACCGCTGGCTATGACACTGTCAGCCGACAGTCGCCCAACTGGAACTTGACAGACAACGACCACTGGTACGCCAAGTTCATCCCCCCGCCACAGGGACCCCTCTGCCAGCCCGCGTTCATCAACACGGGCTCCACCTTCCGCACCACTAATGGCATCTTCCTCTGGGAGATGGGCAAGGGCTTCAACGTCTCGACCGTCAACATGACCGGCGACGCGTCGCCCCGCCTCAACTTCAACGCGACCCAGCTCACGCAGTATTCCGACGACGTCCTCGACCACTGCGACGTCTCGGGCGCGACCATCAACATGGACCTCTACCAGGCGACAGTCACAGTCCAGCTCTACGCCACGTGCATCGACCCCAAGTGGCCTGCGCTCCTCTATACGACGAACACGTACTCGGTCGACCCGAGTCAGCTCAAGGACGACTCGCTGTGGTTTAACAACATTGTCGTCCCGGACCCCGAGGCGAACGCTTCGGTCCCCGACGCGCTCAACCTTCTCGCTTCCGACCTGTGGTACCGTCAAAGGGCTGTCTGGCTGAGCTCTGGCGAGTGGTACGGCAGAATGCGTGGTCTGCGCATGGTCAACGGCAGGAACTGCGCGCTCGTCGCGCCCGAGGCCAAGCGGGACTGCTACGATGCCCCTCTGCTGCTCACCAACAACACCGACGGCTTCTTCATGGGCGTCAACTTGACAGTCTCCAACACGGACACGGACGAGGTCGACTGGAACGTGACCACTGACAACTTTGTCAATGCCATCTTTGCCGCGGCCCGCTACGACTTTGGCTCCAACATGACCACCAATCTCTTTGCCAACACCACGGCCAGGCAGCAGCTCATTACCCGCAGCGACGCCGCGCAACTCGACAACTCGACGACTCTGTTCAACACGCTCGACGGCGCTGCCGCCTTCCTCGACACGCCCGTGTTCCCAGCGCTCAAAATTGCCCGTGTACGCACCACCTACCAGTGCGCCGTCATGAGGATCAAGCCGACCCCGTCCTTTGTCGTCACCGTGCTTGCGTCCGCATTCGCCATCTTTGGCGTCGTCTTTGCTGCCGCAATCGCCATTGTCAAGAAGGTCACTGGCCACGATCTTGGCGCAAAGGTGCCCGCAGGTCTCGCACCCCTGGCACCCATCACTTCGATTGCTACCAACGCCCCTCGTCCGAGCACCGACCCCAACGGGGACGAAACGGGCCGAAAGGACCCCGAGAAGGGCCACGGCCGTGCAGGGAGCAGTGGCGACTTCCGGAGTGCCACCAGCGGTAGCGGTAGCGATGGGCGCTTCGAGTCGTCGCGTCTCGCCACACCCGCGCCCTCGTACCACATGAACTCGCGCAGCTCTGACGTCGCGTACGCGCCTCTGCACGACCGCTCCGACGACTCTGGGCCCAACACGCCGACTGCTGTCAACAGCTCATTCAGCTCCCTCTCGGGCTTTGCCCGTGGCTTTGCCGACAAGGTTCCGTTCGGCAGTCATCTGGCGGACAAGTTTGGCGTTGGCAAGATCTCGGGCCTTCCCAGCACCTCAGACCTGTCCATGGCTAACCGCGTGCCTTCGGCATCCAATCTCCTCGGCCTCGCTGGCGCAGGTGCAGCCGGTGCAGGCGCAGGCGGCCTCGCCGCCGCGGGCGTCAGCTACTTCACGGGCGCCAAGGACAAGGCGATGGCGCAGGCGACGCAGGCCATCCCCGGTGTGTCCAACCTGCAGAACATGATGGCCAACCCCATGCAAGCCGCGCAGGCTGCCGGTGTGCCGGGCACCGCGAACCTGCAGAACATGATGGCCAACCCCATGCAAGCCGCGCAGGCTGCCGGTGTGCCGGGCACCGCGAACCTGCAGAACATGATGGCCAACCCCATGCAAGCCGCGCAGGCTGCCGCGGTGCCGGGTACCTCGAACCAGCAGAACATGATGGCCAACCCCATGCAAGCCGCACAGGCAGCGGGCGTGCCGAACATGGACAACGCACAGACCATGTTTGCCCGTCCCGCGCAGGCTGCCCACATAGACCAGTTCTACAACGCGACGCCGTCCAGCTACGTCCCTTTTGCGTACCCGGAGACGATACGCGAAGGCGGCACCCAGGACTCGACGCCGGTGCCGGGTGAGAGGGGTGCCTCGACGCAAGCGGAGGTCCACTCGCCTCAGGATAACCCGTACCTCCCCGCTGCTGCCGCTGCTGGTGCGGCCGGCCTCGTGGGTGCGGGTGCAGGAGCGCTCTGGGCAAAGTCTACTGGAACCGCACCTGGCGCACCTGTTGACAGCACCGGACCAGTGTCTTCGCGTGTCACCAGCCCCGGTCCGCCCGTTGGCCACTCGTCGACTGTTCCTGCTCGTGTCACCAGCCCCGGCCCACCCATCGGTCACTCTTCCTCTGTCCCCGCCCGCGTCACGTCGCCCGGTCCCCCCATCGGCCACACCGCCTCGGTCCACTCGCGTAGCACCAGCCAGGGTCCCCCTGTAGGTGCCGTCGCCTGCGCCGCTGCTGGAGCTGGGGCCGAAGGCCTCGCCGCCAAGGCCGCTGCGTCTGGCTCGACCACGACCGCCGGTCCCCCCGTCGGAGCGCGCTCCGCTGGCGCACCTGCGCGTGTTACCTCTCCCGGCCCCCCTCTCGGCCACACCTCGACGGTGAACGCGCGTGTCACCTCCGCCGGTCCTCCCGTCGGCGCTCGCGCCCCTGCTGAGGATTCGGTCGCACACGCTGCTCCCACGATTCTCGCGCCCAAGCCCCGCCGCGCGCCATCGCCCACATGGCTCGCAGACCAGGACGCTGCAGCAAGCGGTGCTTCTACCCGCGCGCAGGCCGCGCCGGTACCTACCGCCCCCGCTTCGGGCCCTGTTGACTTCTCGTCGCCGCCGCCCAACCCCGCCTTGGCCACAACGACCCCAGCCTCGGCCGCTGGCCTGCAGGGCTCCCTGGCCGACCTCCAGCACCAGTTCAACTCTTCCATTGCTGGTGCTCAGAACACTGTTTCCTCGTCCTTTAACACGGCTGTCCAGAACGCGCAGAACGCTGGACAGCAAGCCACCCAGGCCTTCAACTCGAATAATCCCTTTGGCAAGTAAGCGGGCGCCTTCCCAGTGAAGCGCCGCAAGACGCGAGGCCTCTTTTTCGCTTTCCATCTCGGTCCAGCTCCATGTCTCCCGCATCTTTCTGATCTGCACCGCACGCAACCGTTCCGCTTCCATGACTCGCTAGTCATCTCCTAACACTTACCGGTCCCGCGAACCCCGCTCTCACTGCGCCATTCCGTGGTGCCTAATAGACCTATGCATGTTGTGTTGCCAGGACCAGAGCGGCTGTGATGCACGCAAAGACACCAAACGCATCGAGTGTGGGCCTTTGAGCGTGGACTGACGCGACTGATTTGTATCTCGGATTTCGGGCCCAGCGCAATGTTTATGTAATCATTTCGGGCGTTTGGAGACCCCGCGCGGTTCGGATCCGAGACATGTCAACTGGCGGTCGTCGGCGACCTCATTAAAAGATGGACACCGACTCCTCTCCCTCTCTTGCAACCACCCCTCATCCCAGGCCATGTCGCTCCAAACGTACCTCGACGGACTGCTTGCAGAGCCAGGACCAGGGCCATCGACAGCCGCCCACCGCGAGTGGGAGGCCTACCTCGCCACCCAGGCCGAGGCCGCTGCCGAAATGTGAGTAGCACGGGTGTCGAACCACGGTCCCCATCCACGGCTCACACCACGACACAGCACGGCAGACATTCAGCACGCATACGAGCGCACGCCGTGGCCGACGCTCCATGCGCTTCTCGGCGTCGATGCCGATGCCGCGCTCGCGCACACGGGCCAGCTTCAGTCCATGCCGCACACCTACATCGCCGACGAGGCTGCTGTCGACGAGCCGCACGCCGCGGCGGGTCCCGACGCGGCCACCTCGGCGCTCCTCGCGCGTCTCCACCGGTAAGCCTCCATAGTCCTGGACCCGCTGCTGGAACCACTTGCTGACCCCGACAGCCACTTGCAGCCCACGGCGTTCGTGTCCCTCCTCGACCTGCTTGGGTCGCCGCGCTCGGATGACGACGTGCAGCTCGAGCTCGTCGAGATCCTGGGGTTCGAGGGCGACGGACTCGCGCTCGTCGAGGAAGTACTCCGCCCCGGAATGCGGGGCGCGCTGGTCGCCGCTGACCGTGGCGGCGGCGCGTCGGCGTCCAAGGTGGGTTGTCCCTCGCAAGGCTGGATGACCACGGGTGTCGACCCAACTGTGCTGACTCGCAGCAGCAAAAGAAACCCGCAGGCAAGGGCCGCAAGGGCATGATCGACATTACGGACGTGGTGGGGACGCCAGAGGACATTGAGAGGCGGATCCAGGAGCAGCTGTCCCGCCCCAAGGCCATGTTCGTCGAGGAGAGCAAGGTGAGTTGTGTACGAGCTGCGGTCGCCGCTGACCCCGTAGCAACGCGTACAACAACAAGAGGTGCTCCCGAACGTGTTCACCTCTGGGAGCAACGTCACTGCGGCAATGTCATATGGTGGAAAACTAGCTTTGCCAGAGGGCACCACGCGCGACGCGACGCCGATCAGCGAGGAGGTAATGGTGCCGCCGCCGAACCAAGTGCCCCCCAAGGCTACGGAACGGCCCATCCCGATCCGCTCGCTGTCTCCACTAGCCCGCGGCTGTTTCCCCGGTTATGTCTCGCTCAACCGCATGCAGTCGGTCGTACAGCCCATCGCAATGGGCACAAACGAGAACATGCTGGTCTGCGCGCCAACGGGTGCTGGTAAGACGGATGTGGCACTCATGTCCATCATCAGAGTCCTCGAGTCGCACCTCAAGCCCGGCTCCAGTCCGTCAAACCCCGTCGTCGACAAGGACAAGTTCAAGGTTGTCTACGTGGCGCCGATGAAGGCGCTCGCCGCCGAGATTACGCGCAAGTTTGGCAAGCGCCTCAAGCATCTCGGCATCCTGGTCCGCGAGCTCACGGGAGACATGCAGCTCACGCGCCAAGAGATTGCCGAGACGCAGATTATCGTCACGACGCCGGAAAAGTGGGATGTTGTCACCCGCAAGCCGACGGGCGAGGGCGCGCTCGCCTCCAAGGTCCGCCTGCTAATTATCGACGAAGTCCATCTCCTGAACGAAGAGCGCGGTGCCGTCATTGAGACGATTGTGGCGCGCACGCTCCGCCAGGTCGAATCGTCGCAGTCGCTCATCCGCATTGTCGGCCTCAGTGCCACGCTGCCCAACTATATCGATGTCAGCGACTTTCTACGAGTCAACCGGTACACTGGCCTGTTCTTCTTCGATGCGTCGTTCCGCCCCGTGCCCCTTGAGCAGCACTTCATCGGTGTCAAGGGTAAGCCGCGGTCCGCCGCCCAGATGCGCAACATGGACCAGGTTGTGTTCGACAAGGTCCATGAGCTCGTCCGTGAGGGTCACCAGGTGATGGTCTTTGTGCACGCGCGCAAGGAGACGGTGAAAACCGCGCAAAAGCTCAAAGAGATGGCGACCGAAGAGGGCGGGCTCGATGCATTCGACACGCGCGACCACGACAAGTTTCAGCTGTATCGCCGCGACATTGGCACGTCGCGCAACAAGGAGATGCGCGAGCTGTTTGACTATGGTTTTGGCATCCACCACGCCGGCATGCTCCGCTCGGACCGTAACATGATGGAACGCATGTTTGAGGACCAGGCAATCAAGGTGCTGTGCTGCACATCGACCCTCGCCTGGGGTGTCAACCTTCCCGCGCACGCTGTCGTGATCAAGGGCACCCAGGTCTACGACTCTGGTCGTGGTGCTTTTGTGGACCTGTCCGTACTGGACGTGTTGCAAGTGAGTCACTGCCGCAAAGCGAGAATGAGTTGGTTACTAACTGTCCAGATCTTTGGTCGCGCCGGTCGTCCCGGTTACGAGACATATGGTGTCGGCTACATCTGCACGACGCATGACAAGCTCGACCACTACCTGTACAGCATCATGTCGCAGCAGCCCATCGAGTCCAAGTTTATTCCCGGAATGGTCGACTCGCTCAACGCTGAGGTCGCCCTGGGCACCATCGCCAATGTCCGCGAGGCCATCTCGTGGATCGGCTATACGTATCTCTTCGTCCGCATGCGCCGCGAGCCGTTCATCTACGGCATGTCGCATGACGAGCCCAAGGACGATCCGCAGCTGGGCAACAAGCGCAGCGAGCTCGTCATCTCCGCCGCGCGCCAACTGGCCGCGGCCAAGATGATCCGGTTCGATGAGCTGACCAACTCGTTTGTCATCTCGGACCTCGGCCGCATCGCCGCGCGCTACTACCTCCGCCACCAAACCGTCGAGGTGTTCAACGAGCAGTTCAACGCGCGCATGAAGAACGCCGACATCTTTGCGATGCTCTCCCAGGCCACTGAATTTGCCCAGATCCAGCTCCGCGACACCGAGATTGACGAGCTTACGAGTATCATGTCGAGCGACAACTGTCCGATGGAGGTCAAGGGTGGCGCCACTTCGGCGCAGGGCAAGGTCAACATCCTGCTCCAGGCTCACATCTCGAAAGTGTTCATCGAGGACTTTGCGCTCGTGTCCGACGCCGCGTACGTCGCGCAGAATGCCGGGCGTATCATTCGCGCTCTGCTCGAGATTGCGCTTTCGCGCAACTGGGCCAACTGCGCGCTGCTTCTCATTGACCTCTCCAAGGCGATCGAACGCAGGATGTGGCCGTACGAGCATCCCCTAGGCCAGATTGCGTCGCTGCAGCGCGAGACGCTGTACAACCTCCGCCGTTGGGCCGACGACACGGAAATCAGTGAACTGCGCGAAATGGAGCCCAAAGAGATTGGCGAGCTCGTGCACATGAACATCAACCACGGCACGGCGCTGCACAACGCCGCGATGATGTTCCCCACCATTGGCGTCGCCTATGCACTCAAGCCCGTCGCATACGACCTGCTTCAGATCACCGTCACGGTCACACCGCAGTTCCTGTGGAACCAGAAGCTGTCGGGCAGCAGTGAACCGTTCTACGTCTGGGTGCAGGACGCCGAGGGGCTGCACATCCTGCAGTGGCGCAGCATCCTCCTCCGGCAGACGACGAGCAGCCTCGACATTGAGTTTGTCATCCCGTGGGCGCCTGACGCGCACCAATCGCTGTCGATAGTGACCGCCTCAGACCGCTGGCTCGGCTCCGACTCGCAGACGACCATCTCGCTTGCTAACCTGGTCATGCCCCCGCGCTTCGAAGACAACACGCAGCCCCTCGACATTTCGTTCCTCCCCATCTCCGCCCTCGATGATGCAGAGCTGATCAAGGCTTACCGCGTGCATGTGCCCATGCTCAACGGCATCCAGACCCAGGCGTTCTGGAGCATCTACCACACGAACAACAATGTGCTCGTGTCTGCACCCGTTGCTACGGGCAAGAGCTTCCTGGGCGAGATGGCCATCTGGCACGCGCTCAAGCATGTGCCTGAAGGACTGGCGCTCGTTATCGTTCCATTGGCCCGTGCTGCTGGGGAGACAGCGGCGAGAATCCGCAGCGTCGTTCCGAAGGGCCGGAAGATAACAGTATCCAGTGTCCGCTCGACAGACGCTCTGGAGACGGCAGTCGGTGCGGAAGGCGCACGTGTGGTTGTCGCCACACCGCAGGCGCTGGGCGCTCTCACTCCCACTCAGCTTCAAGACCTCGGCGTCGCGCTCTCCGTCGTGGTGCTCGAGGACCTCCACCAGATGGACGCAGTCTATGAGCTGGGCATTACCAAGCTGCTGTCCGTCACGCGCGCAGCGCGCACGCGCATCGTCGGCCTTGCCTGCACGCTCATCGACCCCTTCGACCTTGGGGCATGGCTCGGGGTAGATGTCGCGTACCGCTACTCGTTTACGCCGCGAGACCGCGGCGTGCCCCTTGTGGTCCAGCTCAAGACGTTCAGCACGCCGCACAGTGCGACCATGCTCAAGACCATGGTCAAGCCGACGTATGACATTATCAAGTCGGCGACCGGCAGCGTCGTCGTATTCATGCCGAGTCGTGGTGCGTGCCGCTCCGCAGCGGCTGACCTCGTCACCCAGAGCGGAACGGAAATGGACCTAAACGGCTTCCTACAGGCGCCGCGAGCTGATGTGGAGCCGCTGGTCGCCCGCCTGCGGGACACGGCGCTCCTTGAGCCCCTCCTCCATGGCATCGGCTACATCCTCCCTAACATGGCCGCGCCGGACCTCGCGCTCGTACTCGAACTTTTCGCATCCGGCATCGTCAAGGCGCTCATTGCGCCGCGCGATGCGTGCTGGACCCTCCCGGTCCGCGCCAGCACCGTCGTCCTCATGGGAGCGCAGTACATCAAGTACGATTATACCACGCAGGAGCGCACGGTCGTCAACTACTCGCGCCTTGAGCTCGTCAAGATGCAGGGATTCGCTGCCGCGTCCGCGCACCCGGCGTCACAGGGCGGGCGCATGTTCGTCATGTGTCAGCCGGAGCAGCAGGTTGCGATTGCCCGCACGCTCAGCGATGGGCTCCCTCTCGAGTCGGGACTGCTCACCGTGCTGCGTCGTGACAACGCGGAAAAGGCCGCCGTGGCTGTCCTCGAGTCGATGCTCAAGAGGCGCGACGTGCCCCAGCCGCTCATGCGCAGCCGCCAGCACGTTCCGGACCTGCGCAAGCGCGACCTCGCCGACCTCGTCGGCTGGACGCTCTGCAGCCGCCGCATGCACACGAACCCGACGTACTATGGTCTCATCCCGGACTTCCAGGGCGAGGAGCTGAGCCGGCTGATCGACGGGTGGTACGAGGCCGAGGACAGCGCGGCGCGCGAGCGCGAAGCGCGGGAGCGCAGGGAGAGGGAGAAGGAGAGGGAGAGGGAGAGGGGGCGTAAGGAGCGGGAGCGGGAGCAGGGGCAGGACGTGCAGGCCGATGCCGATGCCCAGGGGCCCTCAACCAATGGCCAGGCTGACCCGGGTCTACAGGAAGAGGAGGCTGAAGCTGCCGAGGCTGAGGCTGAGGCTGAGGCACAGGATGCTGATGTCGACGACGCGGAGCGCGTCGTGCCCACCGCGGGCGACGGCGACGACTACGTTATGGAGGAGGGTGAGGTCCTCGACGACGACTCCAACAGCAACTAGGCTGGCAGATGTACTTGTGGCTCCAAATGGTAGAGTAGAAGAATATCACATTGCATTGGCCAACTACGCCTACGTAGCACGCAGCGAATTGCACGAGTCGGAGCCAACCAACGACGACGGTCACCATTCCACGAAGAGACAAATAATGTGGGGCATGCGGTGGCAGTTGCGACACGGCGGCACAGCGCGACACCGGGAACACCATGCTCGGCCTGCAGGGCTCGCAAGGCCACCGAGCGCGTGGGTGGGTGGCCTCGTACACGGCACGGAACCCAGTTCAACGTTGGCACCGCGCTGCATGCGCACATCGGGTTCGCTGCACTCGCTAACGGCGTGGTCGATCGGCACCCTTACCCCCGGTCCCGACTTGGTCGTCTCGCACTTTGCTCAGCGGTGGCGGGAGCGACTGTCAGGTGGTGTCAGTGGTCGGTCATCAGGAGGCAGTGTAAGAGTTGTTCAACTCTCTGGTCAACGACATGCAGTCCTGTGGTCAATAGGGGCGCCGTCCTCATCAGTTTCTCGTCATTATGCACGCACACGTGCCACTCCTCAAAGCGCGCCACTCCTCTGCAGCATCAGTGTCCGCGACGGCAAGTGTCGTGACCGCCGCGAGCTGCATCGGCGTATCAAACTACTCATGCGCCGTAGACAAACTCGAAGAGCGTTGGCTTGTCCGCCCAGTCGCCGGCGCTCGTGCCATTCAACCGCACGGGCCCGGACCGCACCGGCCCGCTCGCGCTCCCATTCGGCAGGGCGGGCATGTCGAACGTGCGGGTGACGGGTGACAGCGCGGGCTCGGAGGGGGCGAACGCCGAGCCGCTGCCCGCGCTCACGCCGTCTAGGGCAGCGTCCATGTCGGACCCGCCCTCGGACGACGCGTACGCCGAGGACCCGTGCGATGCGTGCGACGCGGTGCGGTGCAGTGGCATGCCGCTGAGGGCGAGGCTGCCGAGGCGCGCGTGCAGGTCTTCGTCCGTATCCGGCTCCGACTCGGTCGCCCAGTGCGCGTACCGCTCCGATAGGGACTGGTAGGACGTGTCTGGATCATCGCCATCCGCAGCCGCCTCGCTGTGCACGTCGCCTCCTTCGGTCTCCGTTTCGGTTTCCGCCTCCGAGTCGTCGCCGCGCTCGGTGCCTGAGGCTGATGACTCGGCCTCGGAGGCAGACGATGCGGACACATCCGACGTCTCGGGGGTTAGCAGCGCAGCGCCGGGCGGTGGGGCGCGGGCGTGCGCGACGGATGGCCGCACGATATGCGTCAGCCGCACGTGGTCGCCCGCGACTGTGTACAGGTTCTCGCTCCACGACACGAGGTCGTAGTAGCGGGCGACAAGGTGAACGATGAGGCGGTCATACGGGTCGGCCGCGAGCCAGGTGACGTGCGCCGCGGAGCGGGAGAGCTCGAGCAGCGCGGGGATCATGCTGTTCGTTACCGGAAGGGGCGGGAGGGCAGTGCGCACTGCGTGTTGCGGGGGGATGCGGCGGCGGTTTCCGCTACTGCTGCTGCTGCTGCTGCCACCGCTCCCGTTGCTGCTGCGCTGGCCGGCGCGCCCGCCGTACGGCGTCTCGCTGCGGTCAATGACGCGCCATGCCAGGTCGTCCTGCGCGCCGAGACTAAACTCGCCGCCGAGCCATGAGCGCACCGCGTCCTCGACAACGGGCACCAGCACCTGCGACCTGTGTCCACCACGGCGCAGCAGCTGGCGCGTGCCCTTGAGGCTAGTGGTGAATGCGCCGGCAGCTGAAGACGGTGCGAAGGGATCGCCTCCGCGCGGGGCGGCGGGTGGAATCGGCGCGCTCCGTTCAATCGTGCCGGGCGGAAACGCGGGGGCGAGCGGACGCGGGTGCAGCGGGACGCTCGGTGCGTAGTCTGTCCGGCGCGGCGCTACGGCGTGCGGGTTGTCGACAAACGCGGCGTTGTTCATGCGGCGCACGACGCGCTTGCCCCGCTTGGAGCCGGCGATCTCGGCCTCCGCTTTCGACGCGGCGTCACGGCGCGCGGCGGCCTTTTCACGCTGCTGCTCGCGGTAGGCTTCTACCTGGCGCTGGGTCTGGTTGACGGGGTTCTGGAGGATCGCGGGCAGGCGGAGGCTGCTGTCAGGGGTGTGGGGAGGGGGGGGGGTCTCACGGGACGGGACCGGCTGCGTCCATCTTGATCTTTGCAGCTGGCGTCTGATGTGGGGTTGAAGAGTGGATTGTGCTGGGTGCTGAGGGGGTGCTGAGGGGGAGCTGAGGGGGGGCTGGGGGCTGCCGGGGGGCTGCTGAGGAGGAGCCGATATACAAGAGCAGAAGAGCAGATACAAGACGAGAAAAACAGATACGAGACGAGAAAGACAAGACGCACCGCGATAGCAGCGAGTCGTCCCGGATCCGACGCGCGGATGGCCGTTGGGTGGCAAACGGGCGTGGAATTATGTAATGGGATATAAGGTATTATGTAATTATCCCATATGCTTATGTAACAATACATTACATAAGTGGCCAGGGATTACGCAAGCACCCTAGAGGGGGGACCACATACACCCATTAGAACACGGCCATTACCCGTGTGGGGGAAGGGAAGGTGGGAGACCCTGTGTGTCTCGTGTCGCCCCGTCTCCGTCCCACCCGTCGTCTGCACCATCATCCACTCGCTCGTCGCCATCGCCATCCACGCCGACATCGCCACCGCCGCCCCCCCTGCCTCACAGCCCCGCGTACCCCATCCACCCACGTCCACATTCGTTTGCATCCCGTCCACCTGTCCCCCGCCGCCATCCGCCGTTATCTCGTGCCTTCCTTCCGCCTCCCCTCCGCCCCCCTCCTTTCGGCCCCGACTGTTTATGATCGCAGCACGCGTCCCGTCTCTCCTCCCAGTCTCTTTCCTCCCTCTCTAATCTCGCATCCGTCCCGGAACCACCCCACCGCAACCACCACCGCAGCCTCCCCCCCTGTGCTTGTCCTGACGCGCACACGCATCTGATCCGTGACGCCTACCACGACCCTCGAGCCCCGGCAACGGTATTTTCACGACCGTCCCTCGCCTCTCCCACTCCTCACGACCTTACGACCTCATTCTAGCAGACTCTAATCATGGGCGGATCATTGAGCAAGGCGCTCGGTGAGTCGGAGCCGCCTGGTGACTGCTCGGCAGACATACTGACACTGTGTTCCTTTTTTTTCCCTGCTCCTTCTTCCTCCCCCACTAACAGGCCTAGGCAAGCTGTTCGGGAACAAGGAGATGCGCATTCTGATGCTCGGCCTGGACGCTGCTGGCAAGACAAGTGGGTCGCCGTGTGGGAACCTGCGCTCACCTCCAGCCATCCTGTACAAGCTCAAACTCAACCAGTCGGTCACCACGATCCCCACGGTCGGATTCAACGTCGAGACTGTCACGTACAAGAATGTCAAGTTTAATGTCTGGGATGTCGGAGGACAGGACAAGATTCGCCCGCTGTGGCGACACTACTACACTGGCACCCAGGTGAATACGCGCTGGCGCCGCGGCCGCCACTCACCGCCCTCTAACCGTCTCAGGGTCTCATCTTTGTTATCGACTCTGCGGACCGCGACCGTATCGACGAGGCGCGACTTGAGCTGGAGCGGATTCTCGCCGACCGGGAGATGAAGGACTGTCTGTTGATGGTGTTTGCCAACAAGCAGGACATTCAGGGCGGTGAGTTTTGTCGCGCGTGTGGCCCGCGCGCGCACGCGATCGCCCACGCAGCGCTGATCATTGCAGCCATGTCCCCCGCAGAGGTGACCGAGAAGCTCGGCCTGCACAAGATGCGGGATCGCTCGTGGTATGTCCACCCGAGGTGAGTAACATTGGGCGGAGGTGCAACGTGCAGCGCTCATCCTCCAGCTGCGCGACGACCGGCGAGGGCCTGTTCGAGGGACTGCAGTGGTTGTCGCAAAACGTAAAGGGCACCAAGGCTTGAATGGATTTAACAGTTTATAATCTCTCAACACCAAGCACTACTACAGTTTTGTCCGCCCAGCGTTTCATCTTGTGCATTCCATGCTGCACCTGGTTCCTCTTGTCTCCATCCCCGATCCCCCCGCACTCGCTCTCTTCGACGACTCGCCCCATTGTCACCACCCTGCGGCGGCCTAATACGACAGACGTGACGTTTTTCTCTCTCCTGTTTCATGTGTTCCATTTTCCCCATTTGGGCGGGCATGCGTCGGTGTCCACCAGCGGCGGCTCCTCCTCCACCTACCCCTGCCAACGTACGTTTCTCGCGCCCCTCGCCGCCCCTTGACCGATTCTTGTCCGAGCAATGGTGTATACCCTTTTGGAATGCAAGCTTTAACGATTTCTGAGACCTGGGAGATGGGGTGAGTGGTGGCGAGTGGTGGTGGACATGATGATTGGTTCCGCCACGACGAGCTTCCGGATCTGGTACCGCGCGTCGCGTGTGCCGGGTGGGCAGCCCGGAGAGTGCGTGGAACATGGCGAGGGCGAGACTGCGCAAGAGGCAACTGGTGGAGATGTCCAATCCGAATTGCACAGCGTGTGCCGTGCCTGCCGCCAGGCCCAGGAGAACAGAGGGAGATGAAGGCACAGCAGTGTATGGTATGATCGGGCTCGACGGCCGAGGGTGAGGCGGCAGGCGAGCGCGACGGCGAGCGCGACAAGTCGAACGCCACAGGCCAGGCCGAGCGGACAGACCCGACCTGGCGGCTGCAAACCTGGACGCGACGCGAACGCACTCGCGGCAGTCGTCGCGCGGCCGGGGTCACCGAGAGCGCGCACGAGTCGGCGATCGGCGATCGGGGCACACGCGTGCGGTGCCACCGCGCCGCGTAGCCGCCATGCCGTTAGCCTTGCCCGTCTGCCGGTCAGGGCAGCGGAATCAAGAGACCGGGCACGTGCGAGACAGACGCCAGACACCCGAGACGGGGACGATGCTTGCGGGCGACACTGTGCGTGCTGCGGGGCGAGGCGTGGCGCGAGGCGCGGTGTCGTCGCGTCGCGCGGGCCGCTGCAAAGGACACGCGGGACCGGAGCGGAGACGGCTCGGCGCCGGCGCACGGCCCGCTGCCATGTGGCTGTGGCAGAGCGGTGGTCTGCCGCCTGGGCCCTGGTGTCCCGCGGCAGGCAATCCCTGTATGGACGAACGCTCGCGGTCGTCGGTGGTGCAAGGTCGGCACGCGAGTCGCGCGCCTGCGGCACGTGGGGGGCTGCGGTACCTCGGGCTCGCGCTGCGCCTTTGGGTCCGGCTTGGCATCGCTGCCAGTGAGAGTCTGGACAAAGGGTGCTGGCCGCCGCTGCCGTCTAATGAAGCGTCGGGCAGGGAGGCGAGCAGCACGGGGCGGGGACCGCGGGGACCCCTAGGCGCAAACCGCTGGGGGGGACCGTTGGGCGGAGGTCAGGACCGCGGCGGAGGTCAGGACCGCGGCGGAGGTCAGGACCGCGGCAGAGGTCAGGACCGCGGCGGCCCCGTCGGCGGGCGCGCGGCACGCGCACTCGCAACTCGGCGGCAGCCGTCGTGCAGACCACCAGACGCGAAGGGGCCTGCGCGTCGACAGTTGCTCCGAGCGACCGGCCGGCTGCTCCGAGTGCCGACTCGCGCGCGGCCTGCGCGCCGCAAGCCGAGCTCGTCCGTGCCGACACCCAGCAGCGGGTGCGCTGCAGGTGCATCCCCACCACAAGGCCAATGATGCAACGACCATGCACAGCAAGCACATGCATCACGAGTGAGCTCCGCCCTTGTGAGCTACTTTGCCACTGTGCGGTTATCCCAGGTTTACGTAAAGGTTTACGTAAAGGATATATCATGTTACGTAATAAATCCCCCCCCCCGCCCTGGCATTACGTCATGGTGAGCGCCGGTGGAGCGCCAACCGCCTGCGGCCTAGCGCCAGGAACCCTTTCGCGGCGTGCACAACACGACAGCTGCTGGCCGACCCAACACCGCAGACAACCCCCCAGGCGAACCGCTGCGTCGAGGTCGCCCCCGCCGCGCTCTTGCTCGCTGCGACTGCCGCCCCGGAGCCAGCGACGCCGCGATGCCGTGATACGCGCCGATGGATGAGAAATCGAGGGGCCACACGCGCGCTCTCGAGAGCGGGCCGCGGGCACGGCGCTATCGCGACCAGCCATCTCGGCCAGGCGCCAGCAGCCGGCGCGCGCTCCACCGGGGGACGGCCGCCGGAGGTACAGGGCGGTGGCGGGCCGGCGTGACGCTGCGGGCGCGCCGTGCCGAGCGAGAGAGGCCGAGGACGGCCGCTGGCGAGCTGCCAGAGGACGCCGCCGCTGGTGCCTCTGGCGAGCTGGAGCCTCTGGCAGCTGGAGCCGCTGGCAGCTGGAGCCTCTGGCGCCTGGCGGCCGCCGTCCATGACGCACGGCGCGGCGCGCAGGCCGGACGACAGCCCAACGACAGGCCGGCAGCGCGGGAGCTGGCGCGCAGGCGGGCCCTGGCGGCCCTGGCTATGACGTCTGGCGGTTGCGCTGCGGCAGCAGCGACGTCAGATGGCTGAGCGCGCGCCTCGCTTGCACCTCTCTGCCAGCACCGCGGGACCTGGGCCGGCCCCGCCGCATCATGCATCGCCGCGGCCATGTGGGCCGTGCGCTGCGGCACTGCGCTCCCCTGCGGCTGCGGCGGCGGCTACGGCGGTGATGCGCTGCCCAGCAATGCGAGGGGCGCGGGCGGTGCAGCCGGTTGGCGCTCCTGGCTGAAATTCGGCTCCCCTTTTTGCCCCGCCGCCAAGAACATGATCATTATTGTCGTTACCCTCATCACCATTGCTCTTCATCCCATCTGCGACCTCGCTCTTGATATACTCTAGCAGCCCCTCACATCGCTCCGCCCCCACCGTTCACACCGCCCGTTGGCCCGTCTCGCCCCGTCCCGCGCCCCAGAGCTCGTCCCCCTCGCGCCGCTGCAGCCTCCCCGAGACTAGTCCGACACGATGCCGTCTCCCGCCACCCCTGGTGCGTCTCGCCGCGCGCCGCCGCCGGCGCGCCCAGTCCTCCCGTGCTGACAGCGCTGACCCGCAGGCATGTTCTTCGCGTTCGCCGCGGCCGTACTCCTCGTCTTTGTGAGTCGCGAGTCGCCGCCGACGCGCTCCGAGACGCCAGCGGCCCCCAGCCCCCGGCGCACCTAACCCCCCATGCTCACCCCGCAGGCATCCGTCACACCGCCCGCGTGGAACCGCTACGGCTTCCTCGGAGTGACGACGGCGCAGGGCACGACCGAGTTTGGCGTGTTCGGCATCTGCGTCAAGGGCGCCAGCGTCGGATGCAGCCACCGCTCGATCGGATACCACATTGTCGCCGCGGGCGTCCCGACGTGAGTGCTCGCGCGGCGCGCAGCCGCAGATCAGCCGCAGGCGCGCTGACACCCAGCTCGCTCCTCGACACCAAGGTGCTCCGCAACCTGACGTACACGCTCATCCTGCACCCGATCGCGGGCGGCCTCGCGTTCCTCGCCTTCCTGCTCGGCGTCATTGGTGTCGCGGCCGCGTCGCGCGCCGCGACCATCTTCATGTCCGTCATGGCGTTCGTCGCCTCGATCGTTGCCGTTGTCGTCTTTGTCATCGACATGGTGCTCTGGAACGTGCTGAAGAACCGGCTGACCGACAACAACTTTGACGCGTCCCTGGTGAGTCGTCCGCCCGGGCGCGTGACTTTTGACTGACCGCCCACAGGGCATCGCCAACTGGTTCACCGTCGCCGCCGTCGTTTCGCTGCTGCTCGCGACCTGCACCGCCATGTGCGGCTCGTGTGGACGCTTCGCCACAGGCCGCTCAGCAGGCGAGAAGGTGAGCCACCGCTGACCCGATTGTTACCGCGCCGTCCGCTCACTCGCGCAGTACTAGGCTCGGCCCAGCGCCAGGCCCGGCACTCTGCTGTGCGGAACCCGTTCCCGCTATAAACCTGCCCTCGCGCTGCGTGCCATGCCGCAGCAACGTTTCCTCACGACACGAACCGCTTATCTGCTTTAATTTTTTTCCGTCTGGCCTCCGTAGTTTATCCCTTTTATTCCATAGACCGAGGGGGGGAGTGAAGTCGAGGAGGAGGTCGCAAGGGAGGCCGGAAGCGACGCGTCCATACATGAAGCGGATGAAGAAATGACACTGACCCGCGGCGCTCCGCACCAGCACGCGACCGAGTCGCCGACGCTGACTGCTAACCCCGCGATCGAGCCCCGCAGACGCGCGCGCAGAGGTGCCTGCAGATCAGCCGTTCATGAGAACGCGTCCGGCTCGATCAATGTGGTCATCTGGGTCATCTGGTGAGCGGCTGCGTGTCTCGCCACGAGTGGTGCGCGATGGGTGGCTCCAGCGGCAGGCAGGCCGTTGGCCCCCGCTGCCCGGCGCCTGCTGCCGGTCCACGAGTCCCAGCCACATGGAATCCACAGGGCACTGGGCAGTGCCGATGACGACGGTCGCCATGAGGGCAAGGACGAGGGCATGGCCGGGAGGGCGACGTCGCCCGCTGCCAGCGTCGCGGCGCCAGCGTCGCGCCGCCCATTGGGGGTTGGCGCGTGTCCTCTGCCGCTCCACTGAGAGGGGGTGGTGCCCCCCTGGCTCCCAGAAGGAGCCCCGGCGCGTGCCGGTCGTTGTTGCCAGTCGCTGTTGCCGCTGCCAGGTCGCTGCTGCCAGCTCGGCCGTGCCCCAGCGCGCACTCTGCAAGCGCGCCCTCTCGCCGCACGGTGCAAGACGTACCCCGACAGCCCAGGCGGGAACATGCCCAGAGGCATCGAGTCGGAAGGCTCTGCCGCGGAGGCCATGGCTCGGGTGCCACCAGGCTGCCACATTGGAGAGCTCCGTCGCCGCGGCGATGTCGTCCCCTCTGCGCACACTGCCCGTCCCGCGCGGCGTCCTGGTCGCGACGGAGGCTCGCGCCGTCGACCCCGGACTGTGTACTGACTGGGAGTGAAGGAGCAGATGCATGCATGTCCGCTGCTGCATGCGCTGCTGCCTGCACCACTACATGCGCCGCATACGGCAAAGCGCGATTTGCTTCCGTGTTGCCCGTTGCGGCCTGCGACGATCAGTCATCTCGTCTCGACGACCACCCCGTCGCCACCATCGTCTCGTCTCTTCTGACCACCACCCCCATCGCGGTCCCCCTCGGCCCAGTCTCCTCTCGCCTCTCGGTCTCCCGTTATACCCAGACTCTCCCTCGCACCACCCTCCTTTCCCCGCTCCCCAGCACGGGATCCCGCCGCACACGCACACGGTTTTTCCCGGCTGCGCGCTTTTCGTCGCGTCCTCTGTGCCCTCATATCCAGTCGCTGTCCGTCTCGCCTCGTCGCTGCCCGTCTTGCATCGGTACTCTTCTCTTCTTGCCGTCTCCGTCTCGTCGCGCTAAAAGCCCCTTCCCGCAACACAACACAACACAACACTCCCTCCCCCATGGACAGCAATCCCCTGCTGGCCATGCTCAAGCAGGCGGCAACGGGCCCGCCGCCCACGGCCAGCGCGAGCCCCGCCGCCAACGCCCCGCACACGGCCGCTCGCCCGCAGTCCATGTCGCCCCCCGCGCAGCTCCAGCCCGTGTCGATCGACGACCTCTTCAAGAACATGAACGTGTCCGTGCACACGCAGCCCGCCGCGAGCCCGCTGCCCATCCCGGTGCCGCCGCCGTCAGCCCCGGCTGCCTTTGCGCAGGCCGGCCCCGTCGCCTCGCCCGCGCTCGCCGTCTCGCCCCCCGCCCAGCATCAGGCCAAGCTGCTGGGAATGCTGTCCCTTGGCGGCAAGACGTCTGCGCCCCCCGCCGCCGCAGCGCCGGCCGCCCCCGCTGCGCCTGCGTCGGCCGCAAACTCGCGCCCGGCATCCGGCTTTGCGTCCGCCAGCAGCAAGGAGGAGGAGCGGCGGAACAGCCTGCTCAACGTGCTCAAGTCGTGAGTCGGCGCAGGCCGAGTTGCACCCACGTCGGGTCGTTTCCACTGACCCCAGACCCCCGTCTGCACCCGTGGTCCTCGCTGATCCCGTCGTCGGCGCCGTGCTCCAGCGCGTCCCGTCCTCCACCCCGCCCGGGGCCGCCACGTCCCCGCTCGGCGCCGCTGCAGCGCTGCCGGCCCTCGATGCGGTTGTGAGCGCGGGTGTCGGTGTCGGTGCCGGTGCCGCTCCCGGTGCCGGTGCCGCTGCCGCTGCTGGTGCGGACGCTACCGTGGGCGCGGCCGCGGGCCCAGGCTCCGCTCCCGCCTCCGACACTGGTGCCATTGCACCCCCGCTCACCTCTCCCCCGCTCGCCCCACCCAACGCCCTCAACGCCCCAAAGTCCATCTTCGACTTTGTCTCGCCCTTTGACGCATTCGAGCGGCCCCAGTCGCGCGCGCTCGGGGCACCTGGCGCGGGGTCGGGATCCGGACCCGCGACGCCGGGTGGCCACTCGTCGGACCCCTCGCCGGTGGGCACAAAGGCTGCGACACCGGTGGCTCCCCCCAAGCCCGAGACGCCGCCCGTCGCGCCCTCGCCTCCTGTCCCGGCGCCCGCACCAGCGCCTGCTGCCGCCGCCGAGCTTGCCAAGGCCCGCTCAAAGTCGCCGCCCATCCGCCAGGTCGCTGCCGCCCGCGAGCAAAGCCGCAGGACGTCTGTTGGGTCTCCTGGCGCCAAGGGCAAGACCGACCTCGGCCTTCCGTGGCTCGTCACCAAGGTCGTCAAGCCGAACTCTGACGGCACTGGGTGAGTGCCGCCGTTCATACACATTACTGACCTCAGACCCATGAGCCTCGCCCCCGGCCCAATCACTATCGACCTTTCAAAGCCAAACGTCGAGGCTCTTGTCAACGCCCCGGGCACTGTGCAGATTCAACCGACTACAATCATGAAGGCCGAGAACGTCGGATTCCAGCGAGGACGCACCGTTGCGGCGACCAAGGGCTGGTTAGCGTACACGCTTGCGCGCGGCCGCATCCGTCTGATCGACCGCACCTCTGGTGCCCGCACCCTTATCCAGCTCGACGCTACCAACCCCGTCATCGACATGGCCGTGTCGGCCGAGACGCTCGCAGTGGTTGCCTCTGACGGCTCGGTGTCTGTGTTTGGCGTTCCTGCCTCATGGGACCGCGACGACCCGCCGTGTCCGCTTCTCTTCCGCATGCGCGCCATTGATTCCAACGTCGTCCCTGCCGAGAGCGCTCTCGGCGACGTCAACCACCTCGAGTTTGTCCACCGCGAGGGCGGCGTCAAGCCGCAGCTCGCCATTGGCGGCACCGAGGGTGTGGTCCTCGTCCACCCGTACGACTGGCGCAACGCCCCCGAGGCCGACGCCCGCGAAGTCCTTTCCTCGTCCAAGGTCCTCAAGACCAGCGGCATCCTCGAGGCCTTTTGCCTCAACGCGACCCACCAGGCCATCGGTCTCCTCTCGTCTTCGGGTTACTTTAGCCTGTACTCTGTGCAGAACCTCAACCGCGTCTGGCACCGCCAGTTACCCTCGTCGAGCCCCCTCCCCCTGTCCTCTGTCTGCTTCTGCGAGACCAACATCCTGGTCGGCCGTGCCAACGACACCCACTTTGATCTCGTCCAGATCACAGTCGAGATTGCTGTTCTCGCCACCATCAAGTTTGTCGCTGCTCCCCCCTCGCCCCCCGCGCTTCACTTTGGTCACGCAGCGTACAGCCCAGACAAGGAGACACTCGTGATCACACCGTTTGCCCGTGGCAGCGCCTACGCCTTCCACTACGCCCTCAAAGGCCAGCCGCCTCAGCGCTCGGTCATCAAGGACAATGCGCACATCCAGGCGTTCGACACAGTCGCCGAGTATCCCCTCTCCGGGCCGGTACTCTCGCTTGTGCTTGGCGGAACGGACGACCTCGAGCTGTTCTACTCGACTCCCCAGTACATCAACCAGGCAAGCATCGACCGGTCTGTCCTGGCCGCACGACAGGCAGAGTCCGTGCCGCCGCCCAAGCCCAAAGCGGACAAGAAGAAGAAGCAGAACCGATCGGTTCCGCAGTCGCCGGCTGCGCCTCCCCAGGCTCCCGTGCGCGAGGACGGCCCGGCTGCTCGCGCTGCTACACCGTCGCTTGCGACAGCACCAGTGCTTGCTAGTGCGACTACGCCAGTCGCAGGTGGTGGCAGCGTCACCTCGGACGATCTCGTCAAGGCGCTCAAGAGAACCGAGGACAAGATGACCTCGTCATTCAAACAGATTGTCGCCAACGAGCTGAAGGCCGTCGCAACGCATCTCAACAAGGACAAGGACCTGGTCGCTACCGTCTCGTCGACGGTGAGCGCCCACCTCGAGACTCACCTGGCGACCATCGTCCAGCAGGAGCTCAAGCGGATCCCGATTGAGGCCCAGGTCCGACAAGCGGTCTCGGAGCAGTCGAGCACGCTGGGCCGCGAGCTGGAGCGCACCATTGCACCGATCGTGCCCCGCACGATTGCAACTGTCGTCCAGCCGGCGATTGAGCGCGCGGCGCGCGACGCCGTTGAGGGCGTCCTCGTCCCCGCAGTGATGAACGCAACAAACAACATGTACGACCAGCTGGCGGATGACCTGCGGACGGAGATGCTCCAGATCCGCAAGGACGTCAACAACGACCAGGGCGAGGCGCTCACGGCTACCAACGCCATGCTGCGTAGTATGGCGAGCAGTATCTCGGAGCTGCAAAAGCAGGTCGCCGAGCTCTCGACGCAACTCGAGCGGCAGCGCGCGACGACGCCTGCGTCCGCGCCGGCGCCCCAGGCCCCGGCCCCGGCCGCGCAACAGGCGACCCCGCCCCCACCTGCGCCGGTACCGCTCCATTCTGCGCAGCAGCTCGAGGACATGTTCCTCAACGTGCTGCACCAAGGTAGCTCGCCAGCGATGCTCCAGCTCGTCGCACAGCAGGCACCGCACCTCGACGCCATCCTCCCGCTGCCGCCCGCCAAGTCGCCGCTCCCGCAGGCTGTGCTGCTCCCGCTCGTGCACCGGCTGAGCGCGGCGCTCGCCGAGCTGCCGCCGCATCACCCCGCCTTCCAGACGGCGGCGACATGGCTGCGGCGCGCCGTCGAGCTCGTCGACTCCCGCGATGCCACGATCGCAAACTACTATCCGCGAGCGATGCCGATCGTCGAGCGCAGCCTTGGCGCGCTGATTGAGCGGCTGCAGCACAGGACGGGGGCGGCGCACGACCCGCTGGTCGCGGCGCATATTGGCGTGCTCCGCCAGACGCTCGAGGTGCTGAAGGCCAAGGCGTATGAGGCGTGAACGTAGAGAGCGGAGGGAGAGAGTAATCTGAGTGGCATCTGCATGCATATCGTCGTATGTTTCACGCGCGAGGGGGAGCAACTGCCACGATAGCCTTGTCATGTGTCTGGAGGAGCAGTTGGGAGTACATGGGCGTGTCTCGAGGTTGTTGGCGTGGTCTGCCGCGCTCGCTTCCAGCCTCTTCCTGACGACCGCGCCGTGGACCTCGGCGGAGCGCGACCGGCACATTGAACATTGCCGCAGGAACGGTCCCCAAACGCCACGTGCCCATACAGGCATTGAATGCAAACTGGCAAGCCCGCTGCTGACAATAACTCGACATGGGCTATTTGGGGCAATTGGGGCAGCGCGGCTGTGCCGGAGAAAAAGATCACTCGTTGCCCCAAGCCTGTCGAGGCCCGCGGTTGCAAGAGCAGCGAGGCAGCCATGGGAGACGCCAGCGTTTCGGACGCGCGCGCGCGAGTGGAAAGCCGGTCATGAAATATATCTCGCATCTATAACACGAAGGCAGGGGAGGAGCGGCTTGGCGCCGCGAAAGGGGGGTGGGGAGCGGCGGGGCAGGCCATCCGCCGCTGTTCAAGCAACCGCAGCAGCTGATATCGACCGACTCCCACGGAGCGAACCGGGTGGGGACGGAGCCAAGTCACAGCGCGTCGCGCGGCTGGCAGGCACGCGCGCTTTACGCGCTTAGACGCTCTCAACAGAGGCATACTCGCTCTCCAGTCCCGTCTCCATGAGCGTCGCGTGGCCAAGGATCAGGATCGCCGACGAGCCCACCAGCCAGAAGAAGACGCTTAGCGGGCCGGCAAAGAACAGCAGCGGCAGGCCGAGGAAGAAGAGGCCAATGTACAGCGTTTTCTGGGTAATGACCTGGCCGCCGACCTCGCGCGGCTCGGCGCCAAAGCGGTTGATAGCGGCGAAGCCGCCGGCGAAGAGGCCGATCGCGAGCAGCAACAGCGGGTTGGTCAGGAGAGCGTACACACAGAGGATGAGAACGACGAGCAGGTAGTTGCCGGAAAAGTAGCGCGTGTTGTAGGTGATGCGCTGCTGGTTAGCCCACACGAGCGGTGCAGTTGCTCCTTTCGCAGATGGTACGCAGTGCGCTCCACGTTTCCGGGGCTATGGCACTCACGTTCGTCGCCTCATTCATGTTCGCGGGGCGCGAGAGCTGCCTGTGGTCGAACTGGGCTGTCAGCGTTCTGCCACAGGGTCGAATCCGATGCGGCAGGCTGCGGGGGCGGAGGCGGAGGCGGTGCGCGGCGCCAGAACGGTAGAATACCAAGTCACAGGCTGCTACGAGTTGTGAACGCGCGCGTAGTGAACGCGTGCGCGTCCCTCTCTGTCCAGCCACGCTATCGAAGAGGGGCCCGCAGGTCCTCCGGCTCGCATGCTACCGTGGGTGCCAAAAGGCAAAGTCGCGTCGGCGCGCAAATGCCACGCAGACATGGCTTGTGCGATCGCGAAATGCGTCGTATGAGGTTGGAGCGTGCGGCACGCGGCTGCGCGGAGCGCCGTCGGTGACCAGGATGACCGGGTTGGGGAGAGTGTCGCCGTAGAGATAGGCGAACTGGCAGCGGAGGTCCCTTGACCTCTCTATCTCAGTCGCGTCCAGCGTCCCCGTCCCCTCTCCCCCAGGGTATCCGCCGTCCGCATCCCATCCCTGGCCGCCGCCTATGCGCCGGCCCGCGTCCCCCTCCTCAGTCCACGGCAGCGTTCCCAATCCCAATGCGGCATGACTCACAAACTCGCTGGGGGGCTTGAGGTTTGAGAGCCGCTGCTCCTGCGCTGTCAGCATCCCAGCCGGGGCGGGGCCGCTCGGCGGCGGCGGCGACGTAGCTCACGCGGAAGTTCTTGAGCACGTCGGTGGCCTTGGTGACGATTTCCATGGTGGCGGTCGCTTCTGCTGTGACGGGAAAGAATGGGAGGATGAGAAAGGCGGCGCGACAGCGAGCAGCAGAGAATAATGGGTGTGGAAGCGAGGATGGGATCGGACAGCAAAGTCGAGAGCATAGTCGGCTGCGGTGCCTTGGTGGCAATTCATGAACACGGGAACCCTCCAGGATGGAACGAGCGGTGAAGACGGCACCTGTGGTGGCGAGCGAGCGGGTCCTGTCGACGACCAAGGGGTGTCTGTCGGGGCCCAAGGGGTGTCTGTCGACGACCAAGGGGTGTCTGTCGGGGCCCAAGGGGTGTCTGTCGACGACCAAGTGGTTCCCGTCAGTGTATACGTGAAGGGCGACAGCTTTGCTTGCTGTGCTTTGGCTCTCCGCCATCCTCTATGACGCCAACTGCCGCGCACCACACACCGTGAGCAAACCCGCAGCCTTGATCCCATCCTCTGACACTCCCCAGGGGACATGGTCCCAAGATATCTAACGCCTCTCCCCCTGCGCGCGAATGACGTCCAAGCAATGACAGACTCAGTGCACGCCCGACATCGGGCGCTGTGTGGGCCACTGTTGACCCGATCCCTGCCAGCCGAGACGTCGTTGGTGGCGCCACTGGGATCGCCGGTGGTGGAGACGACAGCAATGTCTTTGGATGGACCCAGATGCCATCTACCATGCCCCGGGTGCAGCGTGGCGACCTATCCCAAGATCCAAGTCCTGCAGCATCCATCCGTGGCCTCTCTCCAGTTCTGTAGAGCGAGACCACCATGCTCGTAACCGCCCCGGAGACCGTGGCGGCTGTGGCGGCTGTGGCGACTGCAGAGGGGTGCCGGCCTCCTCCCAGCACTGCTCGTCTCGTCCTCTCGTCGCTCGTCCCCTCGCCACACGCAACCCATCTGCAGCTACCCCCCACCCCTGCCGGCTGCCACCTGCCACCTGCCTCAATCGACCGCCACGTCGACCGCCATCAGCGGCGCCAGTCCCAGTGCTACCACCAACCTCAACACCCGTTCCGACCACCCGCCTCTCACACCCACATGTCTACCCGCGCCTTGGGCGGGGCTCAGGGACGTGTTGGGCGGCGCCGCGAGCACGAGCGCACAGCTGTCGCGGTCGGGGCGCCAGCCGTTGCCGGGGGAGTCACTGCCCGGCCCGCTGCAGCTCCAGCTCCTCCTACGACATGGCAAGACGCCCCCGGTACCCAGATGGTGCCCGCCAGCCCCTTCCCTAGGCCCGCCCCCTCTCCGCCTCCATTCGGTCCCCGTCCCCAAGTGGTCGCCCTTACGCCCACGCTCGACCCGGGGATGAGGGCACCTGGCGGAAGTGCTGCCCCCCCCCCCCCCCCCACGCAATAGTCAGCGTCCCGCCACGAGGCGCGTGTGGACCTAGGAAATGGCACCAGCAGCGTGGGTGGCAGTGGATTATCGCCTGGCGTCCGGGCTGGGCGCAAGGTCAGCGGCAATGGGAGTGTGGGCCGAGCCCGAGCGAGAACGTCGAGAACGTCCCTCCACCCGAGCCGTGGGAGGCTGAACTGCCCGTGCCACCGGCCAGTACCGCGTAGAAGGATGAGGGGAGCGGAAAAAGAAGCGAGTCAGATATCTTGGAATCGATTGTGGGCGAGAGGGAATATGATGATACCATACCTGCCCGCAACGGGACCGCATCTCAAGGCAGTGAACAGTCGCGATCAGTATAAACACTGAGTGATGGTGAGAATAGCAATGATCCGCACCGCCAGTCAGTGTCCGGATTACGACCATGCATCATCGTACAAGCGCCGTTCTGTTCGGTCCGTTCTAGGGCGAGGTCGCCGCCGGTCGTGCTGCCGCAGTCGTCGTACGCTGTGCCGTCGTTGATCGCACCGCACTTCAGAGCGTACCGCACCCCTACTCGCCGCATATATTATCGTTCACACCGGCCACGAATCGCCTCTTGGATATATATCACATGTCATGATACCCGCTGCGGCGGCTGGCAGTCACACACACCTTCTCAAAACTCGTCGTCATTGCTTGCGCCAAACCAGCCGCCGTACACGAGGATGGTGCCGTATACGAGTACGCCGCCGCCGATGCTCATCCAGCACGCGCGGGCTGTGATCACCTCCGAGTGGGCAAGCACCAGAGGGAGCGCGAATCCGACAGCCTGCAGTCAGCGCGCTTCCGCTTCGGGACCTTGAGGAGCGCGTTCGGGATATTGGCCGCGCCCTCGAGGCTAGGGCTTTGGGGGACTCACCACCAGCATGCCGGTCACGAAGCGGCCAAAGTCGACATACGCCGAGTTATACTCTGGAGAAATGTCGTCGGCACGCGCACATCGCGCGCACACCGAGTTCGGGAGCGGCGCAAGCACGAACGTCAGTGCTGAAAGCGTCAGTGTTGGTTGCCCCGGGGAAGACGCGGGGCGGGCGGGGCAGGGCGCAGCTCGCAGCTCGCAAGGGTGCTCTTCGCTTGCCTCCGCTGTCCACACTTCTCCAAGACACAAGCAGGCTCGCCACCAGGAGAGACTCACCGACGAGGAGCGGGAGCCAGTTGGCATCGAGCGCGCACGAGAGGATGACGAGGAGGAAGCCCAGTGCGAGCACGAACGCGAGGAAGATGACGGCTGGCGGTTAGCGACATGCGCCGTGCACGGCACGCACTCTTCAGCCCTGCAGCCATGGTTGACGGGATGCGCACAGGAGCAGGATGTTGGTGTGGGGGTGGACGATGGATGGACAGGCGAGACCAATGTCGGCGGCGACGGCAGGCGGCTAGTCCGTGACGTCGTCGTCGCATGAGCGCCGCCGAGACGGACAGCGGGAGCAGAATCGGTGACAGCATGGGGGGTGTGTTCTTTTACGTAATATGAAACGCAGCAGTCAGGAAGAATATTATGTAACGGGGGACCCAAATCCGGCCCTACTCCGGAAGAATATTACGTACAGCTGCACTGATCGAGTCAACGGCCAAGCATTTCAGGAGAGGCGCAAATCAGTACTCGAGCATTCACCGACGAGATTACTCGAAAAAAGCCAACCACCTCGACTCTCTCCATCACATCTCATCCCCGCCCACCATGTCGTACACCCCCATTCTCGTCCGTGAGGTGGGTGACATCCCCGAACCGCAGCCCCGTGCCAGGGGTTGTCCCGTGCTGACCGCGCAGATCGCCGAGGTCCTCGACGACCGTCGCGTCAAGAACATCCGCCCCCTCATTCCGTGAGTGTCCCGCGCGCGCTCTGCGGCGGCGGCAGTCGTCGATGCCTTGCATACAGCTGCCGATCTCTGCTCCGATTGCTCCGCTTGCTCCGTCTTTACGATCTGTTCCATCGCTAACGCCCAGCCCCCAGATCCTCCACGAGGAGTGAGTCCCCGTGCCCCAGCTCCGAGGGTGCTGCGGAGATACAGACTAACGGCGCCCAGGATCCCCCTCACGCTCCGCGGTGCGCAGACCGTCATCGAGGGCCGCAAGCATGTCGAGGCCATTGTCCGCGGCGATGATGACCGTCTTCTTGTCGTTGTCGGGTGAGTTGTGGGAACGGGTATCGGGCGTGGGCCGTCCAGGACGATGCGTCGAAGATCATCGAAACGCCGCTTCTCCATAGGGCTGCGGAGCGCCGGCAGTTCCCCTGTACCCGGCCCTCGGCCGTGCCTACCCTTGCCCCCACCCAAGATGACCCAACACGAGACTAACTCCCAGCCCGTGCTCGGTGCACGACCCGGAGCAGGCCCTCGTCTACGCCAAGGAGCTGCGCAAGTACGCCGCCGAGGCCAAGGACGACCTCATGATCGTCATGCGCGTGTACTTTGAGAAGCCCCGCACGACCGTCGGGTGGAAGGGCCTGATCAACGACCCGGACATGAACGGGACGTACCAGATCAACCGCGGCCTGCGCATGGCGCGCCAGCTGCTCATCGAGCTCACCGAGATGGGCCTCCCGACTGCTGGCGAGTTCCTTGGTGAGTCACAGGCGCCAACAACGTGCCCTTGCAGTGTCATTTCGGCGCTCTGGCTAGCTTCGCTGTGCACGTGCTAACGTCCCAGATGTCATCTCGCCCCAGTACCTCGCCGACCTCTCCGTCTGGGGTGCTATCGGAGCGCGCACCACCGAGTCGCAGGTCCACCGCGAGCTCGCCTCTGCGCTCTCCATGTCCGTCGGCTTCAAGAACGGCACCGTGAGTGCGCTAGGGCTTACTCACGCCACCTTCTCTTTACGTTGCTAATCCTGCAGGACGGCTCGATCGACATTGCCGTGGACGCGATCAAGGCTGCCTCGGCGGGTCACACCTTCCTGTCCGTCACCAAGCAGGGCCTGTCTGCGATCGTCGAGACCGAGGGCAACAACAGCACGCACGTCATCCTGCGCGGCTCCTCCAAGGGCCCCAACTTCGCTGCCGAGCACGTGCTCGAGACGGGCGCCAAGCTCACCAAGGCCGGTTTGGCCCCCAAGATCATGATTGACTGTTCGCACGGCAACAGCAGCAAGCAGCACGCCAAGCAGATCGAGGTCGGGCGCGACATTGCTGCGCAGCTGGCGAGCGGCGAGCCCAACGCACCGATGATTATGGGCGTCATGATCGAGAGCAACATCAACGAGGGCAACCAGAAGATCCCCGCCGAGGGCCCATCGGGGCTCAAGTACGGTGTCAGCATCACGGACGCCTGCATCTCTCTCGAGCAGACGATCCCGCTGCTTGAGGAGCTGCGTGCTGGCATCCGCGCGCGCAGGGCCAACCGGGCCAAGAAGAACTAGATGGGGGTCCACGAGGGAGGTTGTCGTTTATTCATAGCCGTAGCCTAAAAGATCGCCGGCGCGATCACCTTTGTATCAGTGCGCGTGTGTGCGTGTCATGCATGGCCGTATCAGCCACAAAGCCGCAAAGCGCGCAACGCGCGCAACGCAGGCCGCTGTCATTTATGTCACTAATGCATTGGATTATCTTTCCTTTTGTTTTTTTATTGATGGTATCGCATGAAGTAGAACGAAGTGGATGCTGGTCGGTACAAGGATGAAAGAAATGAAGGTATCTCGGTCTATGATAGGGTATGCGAGGGGGTACGGATATGCGAGCGACTGCAGCAAAAGAAATCACAAGTCGGCGAGCACGCGCGCCTCGTCGTCGTCTATGTCAGACGACGGCGGGAGCTTACCTGTGTCTGTGTCTTCCACGTCCATTGCTTCGTTGCGTTTGCCCTCGGCGTCGCTGTCGGTATCCTCCTCTTCGCTTTCCTCATCCTCCTCCTCGCCCTCTTCTTTGTTCTCTTCTTCGTCCTCTTCTTCGTCGGTATCTTCCTCACCGTCGTCGTCACCGCCGTCCTCCTCGCTATCGGACGTGTCGGAGAACACCTCCGCAGGCAGCCCGATAAACTCAGACTGGTCGTCAAACCCACCCTGGGCCTGCTGCGCAGCTGGCGCCGCGGCCGGACCCGCACCAGAGTCGCCAGGCGCCGCCTTCTCACGGCGCAGCACGTGGCGCAGGCCACAGCGCGCGGCGCCGCGCGCGCATGTCCCCTTGGAATGCCACTCGGGACACTCCCAGATATGTAGCTCGGGACATGTCCCCGCTTCGCGATCGCACCAGCCCTCGCGCGCGAACGCCTCGCACACCGGCGCGTCCGCAGCGACACGTACATGCGGATACACGCAGCTGTCGCCATTGCGGCACGTCGCCGTCGCCTGGAAGTAGACACATGATGGCGTATTGTGCGGGCTGGGGGCGTGCGAGAGGGGGCACGCGCCGGCACCGAGCGGACACGCGCCGCGCAGGAAGCGCGGGCAGATGGCGATGCGGTCTGCGGCGTGCTTGTATGGGCACGTCAGCGCACGGTCGCACCGGCCTGCCAGTGTCAGTTCAAAGGTTAGTAGACGAAGGAAAGCTGCTTTGCGACAACGCCTTGCGGTTGTCCGGCAGCGGGTGCGCCACGCACCCGTCTTGGTAAAGTAGCGGCACGGCTTGTTGGCCTGTTCTGCGCGCCGCTGCGACAGGCTGTACGTTAGTCTCCGTTCTGTTGGCGCGACCTACCTCGAGCGTGCAATGAGGTTGCCACGCTTCGTGCGGGTGTACTTTTCCCCGCCGTAGCGAAGCGACTGGCGCGTCGGTGTGTTGAGGGGCGCGCCAGCGGCGCCTGATCCACTAGCGTTTCCGCTACCTGCACCCGCCAGTTCTGGACAATTAGCAGTCCACGGTCTCGCCAGGTCACTGCTGGGTCACTAGGCTGTGAGCTCGCTTACCTCCAATGCGGACGAGCTTGCCTCCGCCTTGCTCAAACTGGAAGATCACGCCGTCAATCACGACGCGCTTGCCCTCGCCGCCTGCGCTCGTTTCAGACTCGAGCACCTCAATGTGCGCGGGCACCTTGGGTTTGCGCTGTGGTGGAGGGCGCGCCGCCAGCTGGTTCCTGCGGCATCAGCCTATGCCTGCGGCTTGCGTCAGCAGGCAACACGCACCTCTTCTGAACGGTCATCAGACTCATGTTGCCGCCGCGACTCGTCTTCTTGATCCACTCGTTATACGGCGTGGACCCGGCCGCATCGGCGGCCGCACCCGCGTCCGAGGCCTCGGGAGGGGGCGACACCTCGCCTTCCTCCTTCTCCCCCTTCGGCGTTCCCGCTGCAATCCCGGTGCCGCTGGCACCAGTCCGCGCGCCACGGAGGTCGAGCGAATACCCGCCGCGCCCGCCGCGTCCGCCGCGTGCGCTGCCGCGCCCCCGCCCGCGAGATGAGTACGAGCCATACGAGGAGTACCCCCCACGTGAGCTGCTGCTGTTGACACCGCGTCCGCGGTACGGGTGGTACGCGTTCGGTGCTGGGTTGGTTGCGTGTCGCGAGATTGCGCCTGGGTATGTGAGTTGGCGAGTGTGGGGGGGTGAGCGTACCTGAGAGTTTTGCTATTTCCTGCTGGAGGAGGAGCTTTTGACGCTCCGTGCTTGACTGTGGAGGCATTGTGAGGAGGGGAGATGGGAGATGACAATGTGGAGAAAGAGAGAGCAAGATGAACAATCACTGAATTATGTCGGTGTGTTGCCACCGCCGTCATTCATCTCTCTGGATCACGTGATCTGCAGTGGGAACTGGCGTTGGTGGCAGTGCCACACGATGGGAGCACTGGTGACACTGGAATCCAGCAGCGAGCGCAACGCGTGCATGCAGCGAAGAGAGCACAGAACGAGGGGGACAGCGAGCTCGCTGTCGTAGACGAGGTCATTGGATGCCTTGCAATGCCCGCCTGAAGGTGACATGCACGCAGCCCCCAAGTTGGTTGAGTTGGCGCTTCTCCAGCTGTCTGGCTGGAAGTTTGATCTACGCGATGCCTCACGCATCGCGTCCGAGCACCACGACCGACTAATGCAAACACCTGCGATTCTTCTTTGCTCTCTCTCTCTTTCTCTCTCTCTCTTTCTCTCTCTCTCTTTCTCTCTCTCTATCGTATCCAACCATGTTCTTCTCGGACGACCTCCTCACAGGGAAGAAGAGCTCGTACGCGCGGCTCCCTTAGCACGCCCAAACCCAGCTAACCTCAAACCACAGCCTCGGTATCATCTGGTAACCCCCCGCAACACTTGACACCCCTAACGACAGGCTCATGGCTACCCTCGGGCCCCGCTCGCGTCGGGTGACCCGAAAGGCCATCACCAACGTCGAGATCTCGACGACGTGCGATCTCATCGCCCAGCCGCCCCAGCCCATGGCCCTGCGCCTCAGCGGGCACCTCCTAGTCGGCGTCGCGCGGTGAGCCTGCAAAGCGACCACAAGAGGTTGACACTGACTAGCGCGCAGCGTGTTCCACCAGAGGTGTGAAATCTTCTACACTGTGAGACCGCCCCCCCCCCCCGCAAGGCGCTAATGCCAACAGGAATGCCAGAGCCTCGAGAGCAAGGTTCGCTCGTCGCTCGACACTGGGGGCACCGACGCGCGGCTCCCCGGCACTCTCGACATGCCCAGCAATGGAAGGAGCCGGTGAGCGGAGGAGGGCGGAGCTTCATACTTCGGTGGCGGTGGTGCCTTGCTGACGTCGGCAGCATTGAGAGTATCACTTTTCCCCAGTTCGACCTGGACGACATTTTCCTCCCCCTCGACGGCATCGGGCCGATTGTGAGGGAAACAGAAGCGCCGTAGGGGAGAGGACACTGACATGGGAAAGAACTGGAACGACCCTCTGGGCCAGAAAAAGCGCTCGCGCCGCGCCTCCTCCCGTCTCTCGTCTCTCCCTTCCGGCTCCGCCCCTGACAATTGGGGTCGTAGTATCGGCGAGGAGCTTGACGAAGGCTCGTCGTCCAGCTCCGACTCTGAGACGGAGGCTTGCCGCTTGGGCAAGCGGCCCCGCAGGAGTGAGCTCCGGTACAATCTGGGTTCCACCCTCCTCGGCCCCTTCTTGGGCATATTTCTCCTAACCTTTCTCCACGCTCTGCGATGGTTTCGTCCTCACTATACCTACTGACCCCATCTGCAGCCACATCCCTCGGCACCGGGCTTCGTTTCGTCTCCGTAGATCCTCATCCCGGCTTGTCGCCGCCCCACAGGCCCACCACAGAGCCTCCCAGCTTTGAGCCGCTCGACCTCGACATCCTTGAGCCTGAGGAGGCCGCGGTAAGGGCCACATCAGGCCCGCTTCCCGATGTGTTCATGGACTGCCAGTAAGTTTCCCAAGGGGTGCGGGGCGCGGGCAGATCTGACGGCAGGCCGTCCCGGGAGATGGGGGACCTGCACATCCTGCATGACGACTTTATGCCCATGGTCGGAGACAACCCTCCTGGCGAGTTGCCCGACGGCGCACAGGACGCGCGATCCACAGCAGCCGATGTCCCTCGGCCCAAGAAAAGGGTCAAGAAGACCAAGACAAAGACTGTCACGGTGGACGAGGTGCGTCGGCCACCCTAATACCCGGTTCCCAAGCTAACGGCAGGTGATCGAGGTCGCCCTCCCGCTCGTCGAGGCGGGGATCGAGCAGTACATGGCTTCGATGCGTGCGGAAGCGGAGTGCAAGAAGGGGAAAGCCGCCCAGCGTGCAGCGGTCGTGCGCGCCACGACGCTGGTCAACGGTAGCGGAATGTGGCTGCAGTGTGAGTCCTGACTGCCGAGTGGGACGGGGAGAGACTTCGAAGCGGGAGCCCGGGACTGCTGACTCCAGTTATGGACGCGGACATGGCGGATGTGTTTGCCCAGGCCACCAAGGTGGGCCCATTCCAATGGGAGCTTGACGCGGCCGCACACCGACAGGGTACCCGACATGGGGCGATTCCGGTACCTGGCGCTGGGGCTAGCGCTGGGGGCGTTGCGGATGTGGATGGGCCGGGGGGTGATGAGCTGGGTATGGAGCAGCCCCTAGAACAGCCGTTCCGGCCGGCGTTCGAGCTGTTCGAGGGACTGCTCTTTGAGCCCGAGCCTGAAGGGCAGGGTGTTTGGCAGCGGGAGGCTTTTACCTAGGTACGCTGGCGGTACGCATCGCGTGCAGCCGACTGACCGGATAGGAGGATGCCGTCGAGCTGCCCGGCAGCGCAGGCCGCGGGTCGTTCAAGGTGCGTTCTTCCAACGCCTCAACAGTAAAGACTGACGCAGTAATGTGCAGATGGATGAGGTTGGGCGTCATGCCGCGCTCCCTGTAGGTCCTCCTAACGAGCACGGTAGGCGAAGAGACCACCCTGACGCGAGCAGTGGGCAGACGGGAGCAGCTGGACCACCGAGCTGGTGCCGCCGGTGCCGTCGTCCGATGTGACCCCCGCGTCTGCCCGCCGCCTCAGCCTCATGACCCCGGAAGAGCTCAAGTGAGTGCTATGGGGCGCTCGCGGGATTCCCCAGAAGGGCGGGCGCTGACCCGCAGAATCCGCCGGCTCTCCTTCGGCAGCCGAAAGCGCGACAGCCTCAACGCACTTCCCCTGGACCGCCGCGGACGCTCGCGCGAGGGTTCCCTCGCGAGCATGACCTCGGAGCAGCGCGAGGCAGCGCAGCTCTGGCGCCCTGATGGCGATATCATGGAGTGTGAGTCGCAAGGCCCGTCGAGGCTGACCAGCCGTAGTGGACCTCGACCTTGACCTCGACCTCGCCGCGGAGGGCACGCCAGGCGTTCCGGGCGCGCTAACGGGCCCGTTCGCGCCGCGCATGCTGGCGCTCATCGAGGGCCAGTGCCGCGACTTCTTCACGTGAGACATCGCCGTAGTGCCGCGCTGACGCTAGGTTCCTCGAGAAGACGCTAATAGAGAGCGGGACAGACGAGATGGCGTTCCACGAGGTACTCCCTGCGGGCACCGACAAACGCGTCGCGGCGACGGCGTTCCATAATGTGCTGAGTGAGTCCTAGCGCAGAGGGTGGTGGCTGACGCTCAGCGCTTGCGACCAAGCACGTGCTCCGTGTCTCGCAGACTGAGACGAAGGGCCCGATCACGCTGCGCATCGCGCCGGCTGAGTGAGCGAGAAAGGTTTCGTGAGAGCATGACCGTGAGTTCCGAGATAATAGGTTTGATGTTGCTAGGTGCGATTAGTAGATACGATCCCCATCCGAGTTACGATTAGTAGATACAATGCCGACCCGTCTCTTGGGATGCTGGGTCCCGAGTCGCCGTTCCACACACGTTCTCTTGTGAGGTCTGGTAGTGATGAATACATGATGGTGACAAGTCGCGCGCATTGGCGCGATACGTATCTGGATCTGGATTTGAATGCTGTATTGTACATTGATGAGGCGTCCATACGAGGTACGGCCCGCTGGCGCAGCCCGCAGCACACTAGGCGGCAACCTTGGAGATTGGGGCACCGAACGGGTCGTCCGCTTCGGCGCGGGCCTTCTGCTTGGCGTCTTTCTCCGCCTTTGCCTCCATTGCCTTGGCCTCCTGTTCTGCCTTGCGCTTGATATACCTGTTGGGGTCAGCGTCACACACTCCTGCGCCACCGCTGAGGCGCCTGGGCAACTCACAAAGCGGTTCCCGGCACCTTTTCCGGGTTGGTGCACGCCTTGAGACGCTTGTCGACCTCCTTGATCTTCTTGAGCTCGGGGTTCGCGCCGGCGTCATCGCGCACCACATCTTCGACCTGCGCCACCACTCGGAGGAGGTCTTCCATCGGCGTGCCGTACGGCAACCCCCCGTCGCTTTCGCTCTCGGCGTCGGCATACCGGAACGCGAGGAAGCCGTCGACGAGCTCGGCATTGGCGACGCGCCAGCAGGCAAGCGCAATCTGCGCCGGCGAATACAGAAACTCGGCGTCCGTAAAGCGACTGGCGTGCAGGCGCTCGAGCGCGGTAGGGAGCGCACGCTGAATCGCGTCGAGGGGCGGCGTCGGCTGATCTTGCAGCTCGAGCGCCCACCCGCGTACAGCCTTTTCCGCACCGCGCACCCAGAACGCGAAGCCCAGCGACTGGGCAACCAGGAACTCGAGGTCCAGCACATCGCCTGCCTTGAAGCCCTGCAGCTTGGAGACGAAGACGTCGACGGGTACCGGATGGTTTGTCGTCTTGGCCGCGAGGAAAAGGCATGTCGGCCTGGGGTCAGTCCGTGGCGCCTCTTCGGTGCAACCCACATAATGCTCTTGGGATGCCACTCCATGACGCTGTTTTTGAGGTAGAAGCGCTTGATGTAGCTGATCGCCGTCGCCTCGACGACCTCAGGGTGGCCAAAGGACCGTGAGATGCGACTGCACTGCAGGCAGTAGAAGCGCACGAGCAACAGCTCGTCGTCAACCGAGAGATACGCCGCCGGTGGCGGGGGGTCCTTGAACGAACCGCCCAGAGACTCTTGCGCGGCCTGCGGCGTCAGCTCTATGGGTGTGCCGGCGGCCATGGGCTTATCAGCGCCACTGCACCTTCTCCGCGGCCATGTTGCGGGCGGTCACCTCGCGGCTCTTCTCGTTGAGCTCGGCGCGCATCTGCGCCAGCCCGGCGCGCGAGTAGCGCCAGTGCTTGAACTGGGACGTGTCGTGGTACGGGGTCTCGCCAGGCTGGGGGCGCGCGCGCGCCGCAGGCGTCACTGCGCCGGAGCCCGAGGGCGGGGGCACCGAGGCCGAGTCGGAGCGGGGTGCGCCGTTTGCCTGCCGCGACGGGCCTGGGTGGGTTGTCATGGTGGTGCAGAGTGGGAAGATGGCAAAGAGGCCGGTGGATCATGTCGGCTCTTGGAGCCGCTGGAGATTGTGGATGCTGTTGAGGCTGATTTCCACGTGGGATCCAGTTACGTAAAGCGGAGGGAAGGCAACAACAGTCGCGTCACCTGCGGACTGCAATGGCTGGTCGGTGGCTGGTCGTCGATAGTGTGTCTTCCTTTTCCTCATTTCCTCATCTCGATCCCGCCCGTCCCCCATCCCGTCCCATTCTCGCTCCTCGCCATCCACATCCCTCCCCTCGCCACCACCCCCAGGCCACCTCCCATCCACTCCCTCCACCAGCCCATATCCATACCCGTAGCCACCGCGCACCGCCAGGGCAGGCCCCTCGACCGACGCGACTCGCTCTCCCTTTTTGTCTCTGCCCGCGCGTCCCTCGTCGCGTCTCAAGCCTGCCTCTACAACCATGCTCCTCACCGAGCTCATCCTCGCAAAGGGCGGGCCGCTCGCAAAGGTCTGGCGTTCGGCACACAGCGAGCGCACACTCAGCAAGCAGCAGGCCCTCGGAGTGGATGTGAACGAGTCTGTTCGTGCGTGTCAAGGGCCGTTCGCGTCGCGCGTTGACCCCCCCCCACTGACCCATCCCAGACGCCATCCTCACCCAGGATGTCGAGCCCATGACGCTCCGCTTCTCAGGCCAGCTCATGCTCGGCGTCGTGCGCATCTACGGACGCAAGGTGCAGTACCTCATGGACGACTGCAAGGAGACGCGCGAGCGCATCTCGATGGCGTTCCGCCCCGGCATGGTCGACCTGCCCGAGGACCAGATCCGCGCCAACCGCAACGCCATCACGTTCACAGACCTCGGCCCCAACATTGACCCCGTCGACATTCTCGACTGGACGTTCAGCGCCGTCGACGATGTGCCAGCGCCGCGCGGTCTGCACACGGCCCCGCTCACGCAGACCAACTTGCGGTCGCGTGAGTATGGTGCCTTCAACTTTGGCCGGCCTGCGGCCGAGTCCATCTATGGCGACGACGGCGGCTCCCGCGCCGGGTCCCACGAGGAAACGTCCCACCTCGACTCGCAGGACTTTGGCGGTATCGACCTCGACATTATCCACGACGACTGGGACATGGAACAGGGTCGTGAGGCGATGCGCGAGCGCAGCCGGTCCAAATCGCTGCTGCAGATGTCTTCGCCTGTGGCCGAGGCCGTGCCGATGCCTGGCATGGACCTCGACCTGGACGCTGGCGGCGGGTTTGACGGCATGGACCTTGGTCTCGGCCTCGACATGGGCTTGGGTGACCTCGGCGACGACATTGGGATGGCGGACGTAGACGTTCCGGGTGCTCAAGACGTGCCCGAGCTAGTGAGCGAGCAGCAGGATCGCGAGGAGCGTCACCGTCGCGAGACGAGTGCCCTATCGACTCCTCCGCCAGAGTCCCCGCCGCCTTCCACCGTGGATGTCACGCCGCGTACTGCCAAGCGTATCGCGGACATTCAGGCTGCCAAGCCCAAGCGCGTCCGTGTCGCACGTGCGGACGAGGAGCTCGAGCTGCCTGACGAGGAGTTCGCCGCTCCGGACGAGGAGAGCGACATTCTCGCTGTTGAACGCTTCATCCCTGCCGACCCCGAGGCGGTGCGATTGGCGGACGTGTTTGACAATCCCACCAAGCACTTCCTCCCGAGCGTCAAGGTCGACGCAGAGACTCTGTTCTTTGCTGGCCCCGCCGGCCTCGCTCCCGAGCTGAGCGACCTCTTCTTCTTCAACACGAATGTGCTCCGCCGTCACCGCGGCGTCGAGGACCTCGAGGAGCCTGCTGCCAAGCGCCCACGTGTGGACGAGGATGAGGAGGAGCACCGTGAGGAGGACGATGAGCTTGAGGCGGGCCGTCGCCAGAGCCGCCAGCCAAGTCGGCAACCAAGCAATCGCCAGCTCTCCGAGGGCCCGCACTTTGAGCCCGAGGTTCCCCTGGACTTTGAGGTGCCGCCCGACGTCGGCTTTGACTTTGCGCCCTTCACCCCGCCAAGGCACCGGGTATCCTCGCTCGCGCCGTCGCGTGCTGTCTCGGTTATTCCCGAGGACGGCGAGTACCCGCTGGCCATGTTTGACCCGCGTGGCAGCAAAACGCAGGAGGAATCGCTCGGGTCCGAGCTCGGCTCGCTGGGCAAGAGCGCGGCGTCTGAGTCGCAGGCGACGACGGCTGGCGGCTTCTCCAAGACGACGGGCATGGCGATGGGCCTGCTGCGCCACGAAATTGACAAGATTGCGGCTGACGTCGAAGACAAGAAGGTCAGCTATGACCGGCTCGCGCGCGGCGCCTCCAAACGTGCGGCGTCGGGCTTCTTCTTTGAGCTGCTGGTGCTTGGCACGCGCGACTGTGTGCGGCTGCAGCAAGACAAGCCGTTTGGCGACATTGAGGTGCGCGCCAAGGAGCGGCTGTGGGAGCTGTAGCCCGCTGTGGCTTCGAGGCGAATGTGGGGGAGGAGCAGGGAGCGATGAGCATGGCGGCGCTGTGTTTTGTTGATGACTGATACCCCTGTTGAAGTACATAGTCTACCGTAATAAATAGTTTGTCCTCGTCGATGCACCATGTAGTCTTGTGCGCGTGTGCAGCGGGATGAGGCTGAGGCCTCGGTGACGATGCGTGAGATGCGCATGTCAACAGCGGTTGGTCGCTGGCCGCGACTTGGACGATGGAGTCTGTCACCGGGTGCCACGTGTCCGCCACCCAACCGGGGTCGTTGATCACTTTCGTGCTGAACGGTCGTCATCGTCACGCCGTCGAGTCGCCGCCATCGTCAACACATCGTACCTGTGGTGTTGTTATCAGGTTTATCTCCCAACACTCGGCCATCACCCTTGGCACCCTCTCGGCACATTCTGTCCCTCTCCTCGACGGCCGCCCACCCATCCCCATCGATCCACCCTCTTCCCACTCTCCCCCCCAACCCCCCCGGCGATGAAGCTGCCCACCGCCCTCCTGGCGCTCGCGCTCGCGCTCCCCGCAACCCACGCCTGGTCGTGCGACAGCGTCACCCTCGACAGCACGACCTACGACCTTTCCCCACTCAAGGGTACCGTGACTGCCAGTAAGCGCAGCGACACGCCACCGACAATCAGCGAGGCGCGCGCCCGGTTTGATATCTGCGGCGAGGTCGCGCGTGAAGGGGACGACGAGGACCAGGTGGGTTGTGCCGGGTTGTCTACCGCCTTGCCGCTCGGTCCTGGGAGCGGTGGAGCTGTCACAGACGCAAGCGCAAACAGCGTGCAGCTGCGGTGCGGTGCACTGCGGCGCTGAACACACAGCGCCGCGGCCGCTCACTCGTCCCTGCTGGACGTTCTGTGTGCCGTGCTTTGCACTCCACTCCGCTCCCCATTCCCGCAGCTACACGCTACTTGACAGCACATTAACGAACAGTGCCCAACAGGAACAAAGGCATGCCTGACTCTCATCAATCACAAACCCTCGGCATCGCCGCCCGAGCGCGTCACTTCCGTCATCCCTATGTGGACGGGCGAGGACCCCGAGGTGACAAAGGCCGAGGGCGACGGCGGCGGGCTCGTACTCAAGCTCAAGGCTGGGGACTGGGGAGGGTGAGTCGTTGTGTAAACGAGGCTCCGAGGCGCGGAGTGGGCTGACGTGGCGGGGAGAGAGAAGCGGAGGGTGGCGGACGAAGACGCCGGCGGTTGCTGTCGAAGGGCGCCGGTCATTGGCATCCGTGATCCGCGAATGAACTGGCCGAACGTTGTTCTGTGGCCAGTTCGGCGCGGTGCGAGGCCCCTTGTCACTGATCTGAGCTCCCGTTGACACCACAGCTCGCCCCAGACAATGGAGATCCTCCTCAAGTGTGCTGAGACACAGTCCGAGCCAGAGCTCGACAGCTACACTGCCGGCACGCTCAAGCTGCAGTGGGCCACGCCCGCGTCGTGTGCCCCAGGTACCACCCCGCCGCCTAACGACAAAGACGGGAACAGCGATGGCGAGACGCCATCCGACCCTTCGTCCTCCGGTTGGGGCTTCTTCGGCGTCCTCTCGTTCCTCTTCTGGACGGCCTTCTTCCTCCTCGTCGCCTACTTTGCAATCGGCATCGCGTACAACCACCAGCAGTACAGCGCGCGCGGGTGGGACCTCGTCCCGCACCGCGACTTTTGGCGTGAGCTCCCAGCCCTGCTGCGCGACCTTGCGGGCCACTTTGTCGCCAATGTTCGACAGAGCACGGGGCGGGGCGGGTACTCCTCGCTGGGTTAACCGCTGCCCCTCTGTGGCGTTCAGACCTCCAGTCCGTGGCATGCATTACATAGAGCATTATGGAGCCGAAGGTGGGGGCTTCTATCGTCGTGTCTCGTAAATGGTGGCTCGCGCTTGCGTTCTAGCGGTACCGCGTCTCAGGCGCGAGCGCGGTGCCCGAGCTCGACGCCGCAGCGAGGTTCTGTACAGTCTTCTGCAGCTCAACCCACTCGTTCTCGCGCGGCGTCATGATCTTTTCCGCGACGTCGTAAACGTACAGCGTGCCGTCGCTCCCGCCGAGGCCGACCTTGCGGGGGTTGGGCCCCCGCTCCCACGCGAGCTTGTTGAGCGCGCGCGCACACACCTGCGTCGATGCCAGCGGCACCTCGACGTCGGCGTTCAAGTCCCAAAGGTCAAACTTGCCTGTGCCGTCGACGGCGCCAAAGAGCGCGGGGTGTTTAGGGTGCCACGCGACGTCAAAAACATAGTCGTCTGCGCCCTCAAACGAGTGGAGCGGCACCTGCGCGCCCTTGGCGCCTGCGGCCGCACCACCTTTAGCGCGCCACAGCTTGACAGTCCAGTCGACGCTGGAGGTCAAGAAGAGGTCGGAGAAGTCGATCGAGCCTGAGGCCGGGTGGAAGTGGATGCCCGTGACGGGGCCCGCATGGCCGCGGTACACGTCGTCGGGGTTGATGCCCGCCTTGGCGCTCGCGCGGTCGTACCGGTTCGCCTGGTACACTGAGCCCTCCTCTGTACCGACCCAGAACGTTGCCGTCTCGTTTTCCGCAAAGTCAAGGCATGTGATTGACACCTCGTCCGTCTTGTTATGCGCTGCCGAGGGCACGCTCAGCAGGAGCGCCTCTTGCGGCTGACTAAGCATGTCCGCCTGCCAGCTGCAGACAAGCCCGTCTGTCGAGCTCGTCACGAGATTGTTGGCGTTTTGCGTGCCGACCATCTTCATGCTGTAGATCGGGTACGTGTGCCCGCTCGCCGAGAGCGGGGACTTGAGTACGGGCAGATGTTTTGCGCGCGTGTCCCATAGCAGCACCTGGCCCGAGTACGACCCACCAAAGATGAGTGTCGGGTGGAAGGGCGAAAATGAGACGCTCAGGATCTCGGACTGCGAGTGGAAGACAAACTCGGGGCGCTCGAGGAGGTGCAGGTTCCATACAGCGACGATACCATGCGGGTCGTTGGGCGCCGACGCGTTACGGTTGTACGATGCGACAGACAGCTCGGGGAACTGGAGTCAGGTACATCATTCTCACGGGAGGGCCCACCTTTGACGACCAGTCAAGGTCGGTGACGCTGCGGCCGTTTGTCCACCGCTCGTCGGAAAAGGCGCACACAAACTTGACGTTCTGGCCCTCGTTTGCGTCGCTGTCATCGTCAGTGGCCATCGACACTAGCGGCAACTCACTATGCGTTATCACCACCAATCGTATAGTCTTTGATATAGTCGTACCCGTCGCTGAGCGCGCGCTGCACAATCCGCGAGCTACCCTCCATGAACGCGCCAAAGTCTGGGGCAGCAAAGATCGCCTGACGCTGCTCGTCTGGCAGCACCTGCAGCTGAAGGTTGTCCGTCTTCTCCTTCAGCTCCTTAAGCTCCTTTTCGATCTGGCGCCGCTCCTCATCCATCTCGGCCCCGATACGCGCGCGCATCTCGTCCTCGGTCTCGCGGCCCGCGGCCACGCGTCGCGGAGAAATGTCTTCGGCCTCGTCGGGTCCCGCGGCGCTCGAGACCATCATGGTCTGCACTGCCTTCGAATACGTCTCCGGCTTAACCACCTAGGGTCAGCTGCAGCCGCCGGCTGCGGCAACCCACCTTGGACGGGAGGTCGTACATCTCCGTGTACTGGTCCACATACGTGACCTGCACGGCGGGCGCAGGCCCAGGCGCAGGCAGCTCACTGCCATCAGCACACACCTCGACATCCGCAACTCACTCAAAGGGACGCGGCAGCGACATGCTTCCCTCATTACTCTGTCGGCTTGCACGCCCGCCTGGCGTGCCCGGAACGCTGGCTGGTGGCGTCGAATGTCCGCCGCTTGCCGCCGGGTGCGTCGACGGCGCGGCTGACACGGGCCCCGCCGACGGTGCGGTGCTCATCGTTGTCGACGCAAGTCCCGACGGGAGACCGGAAAGGCCGCCACCGAGCGAGGATGCCGCTCGTGATGTCCCCGCGTATGGCGAGGATGGGCGGGCGGGCGACAGCAGCGAGTCGACCAGGTCGTTTACGTCCTTCCGCGACGATGTCAAGGGCTAGGCGTCAGCGGGGGACGTCCGCTGGGCGACCATAGGTCATGCTGTCTCCATACACATCGCTAGTGTCCATACGAGGTATCTTTCCGATTGCTCGCTCTCTGCACGCGTCACGAACTCACCTGGGATGCCCCGCCGCTTGCCTCGGCCTGCAGGAGCCGCTGCCGCTCGTCCCTGGCGCGCCGCAGCTCTGCAAGCTTTGCTCGCTTCGCCTCCATCTCCTGCTTGCGCCGTTCTGCCATTGTGATGTGTTGGGCGAGTGTTGTTGTGATGATGTATGATGAGGACGAAGAGGGATGACCCGTGCAGCTGTGACACGAAACAACACGACCGTCGCGTGGTACACAAGCGGAGATTGGATGCATGTCCGCAATGGTCCACCAAAAGTCGGGTTGCAGAGGATTTCAGATGACAGTCGCGGATCACATCGCATCTCATCCCACCTCTCAGCTCCAACTCCCAACTAGGACCCTCTCCAACGACACTCGCGCCAGCAGCCGGGACTGCTCGGACGCAATGATACCGCCCACGGCCCGCGGGCTGCGGCCGTTTCCTCACATCCCGCCGCCACGCGAGCTGTACCGCTCGTACCTACGCCATCTCAAGTTCATCCCCGACCCCCACGTCTGGTCCCAGATGGCGCCGACGTACAAGAGGCTGATGCGCAAGCTGAATGATCCTCTTCCCACCCCTCCGGAGGATAATGAGGGTGCACAAGCAGGAGCGGCGCTTGCAGCTGCGCAGGCGACGGAGAACTCAACGGTCGTGACGCAGAATACAACGTCTGGGACGAGCGCGAGCAAGAGCGCGACACCAGCTAGCAAAGGACCGAAAAGCAAGCGCATGGATCTTCTATGGAAAGAGTACTATCTCGCGAGAGAGGAACGTTATAATGACATCCAACGCGCAAAGAAAGTGGGTTGCACTCTGAGGCTCGCGAAACAGTCTCTCATACGATCTCGGCAAACACTGACCGACAGCGCCTCTCTCAAGTCCGCATCGCTGCGGCATGTCATCCTCACGGATTTGAGCGGCTAGTCAAGCAGGCTTATGGCCAAGCGGGAAAAATCCGCTGGCAGCTTGTAAAGGTAAAGGAGGGTTCCTTGGCCCCCCACTAACAGCAGAACGTCACGGTTACCTCCCCGATCCCTGCCAGCGACTGGCCCAAAGGCGTCACCCCCCGGGCACCAACGTACCCACCTGTTGCCTTCCAGCCTCTTCCCCCCGCCATGCGGCCGTTCACCTCCTCCTATCCCGAGCGGCACGCAAAGGATAGGATCAAGCCGATGCCGCCCTCACGCGTCAAAGCGGAAATCCGCAGGCGGTCGGCGTGGGACTGGCACGAGGCTGGGGTACCAATCGAGATCCCGGCGAACGAGCATGGCACGGCGACAGGTTGGGAGGGTCGCCAGCTGTTGGATACTATGAGGATCATTGCTGGTCTCACGCGCTTCTCAAGAGTGTCACTCGAGGCCAAGGTAGCTGAAGCCGCGTTATCGACACCAGCCGAGGTCTCATCGACTGGAGTTGCGGATGTGCATTCAAGTGATACCACCAACGTATCAGTGGATGAACCTTCGACCAAGTCATCAACCGCTGCTCGTGCACTAGAATCCAGTGGTGCCGACGACGGGCAATCCGCTACGACTGAACGATTACAGGCCGATGCTGAAGTCCCGTCCCTCCTCCGACCGCGCTCCTTGCCGACATACAAGCTCTTGCCCCCGAGCCTCGCCAGGATATTCCCAAAACGCATGCGGACCGGCCACCCACCCGACCCGTTTCCCAAGCCGCGGACGGGGATGATTCGCAGCAATTATCGCCTCTGGGGCGACCCGCGTCCTATGAACGCGCGGAGTATCCGCAGGATGTACCAGCGCATATACAAGGCCCTGCCAAAAGTATACGTGGCCCGTATAGCTCCAAATGAAGCGTATCGAGGGCCTATAGGCCCGCCCGCTGCTGAAGCGGAGGCTGCGACACCAACCACTGCTTGCGAGCCGAAAGACCAGCAGAAGGACGAGCCGAAACCGCCGAAACGCTCGATACTCAAGCCAGTCAAACCTACCCAGAACTTTGAACCGCAGAACATCATCGCGTGGGCCAACGCAGGCAAGTTGCTTGACGAGCACCTCGCGCATAAGGAGCTAGAATTCACAATGGCCACTGAGGAGGAACTGGCATGGTGGGCGCATGGGGGCCGGATTGCGCCCAAGAACAAACGCGGCGTCCCCAGTGCGCCTGTGGTCCAGGATCCGCCCCCGCTGCGTGAGTGGGAGGACCGCGAGGGCTGGGCCGAGCACCGCGCGCGCCGGACGGTGTGGGCCAAACGGTCCAGGTGGCGGATTCCCAGGGGCTTACAGGCGGCCCAGGGGGCTAGAGCGCACGCGGCCGTCGACGAGGAGTGGCCTGAAGCGGAGCTGGGGGACGAGAGGGAAGAGATGGCGCGGCATCCACAGCTCGCGTGGAAAACCGACGAGGCGTTGCCCGAGCGGTGGCCCGAAGATGCGGAATCGGAACTCGGCGACGAGCAGGACCCCGAGGCGCCCCAGCTCTTCAGCAACTTTGTGGACCCGCCAGGGTGGAAGCCGCGCGTGAGCGGGTTCGGTCTGCGCAAGGACCTGGACGCACCAGCTCGGACATCACGTGCGCCGGCGGTCGCGCGCCAGCGGCCCGAGCCGCTGAGACTGACCGCGACACCGACGCCGACACCGATAAAGTGGGATCTAGGCGAGCTGAACGCGCGCGTGCCTGTGCGAAGGCCGGAGGCGACTCTGTGGGATCACCTCCTGCCGCGCACACCATCTAAGCCCAAGCGGGAGTGGGGTGCGGAACCTGGGGCAGAGGTAGCAGTTGCAAGCGAACCGGGGACCGAGTCCGAGACACATGTTTCTGGCACGCTACCTCCCGCGCCGGTCGCGGTCCCGATACTCGATAGCGCAGCCGAGGTCGTGCTTGTCCCCAGAAAGCGCGGTCGGCCTCGTAAGCAGCGGGCAGATGTGCCGGCGGTACCTGAGGGTGCCAACCTCACGGAGGAGCCAGCGGCAGCCCCCAAGCGTGGCCGTGGGCGACCGCGTAAAAATCCTCTCCCCGCTACGCCAGAACTCGGGGCCACAGGAGATGTGGCGGCCATATCAGTCCCGGAGGACGCAGCTGCCGGAGCCGACCAGCCAGCAACCGCCGCGAAACGACGTGGGCGGCCGCGCAAGAACCCGCTGCCCCCACCGTCCGATGTGGACGCGTCGTGAAGCATGCGTGCAGGGCCTGGAGCGGTGTTGTTGTTGGGTTCTTCTTATGACGACGAAGATTGTAGAGTGTAGAGCGTAGAGTGTAGAGTAGGCGCTGTACAGTAGGTAGCACACCTCATTCATTATCTCTGCATTGCATTGCATTCATTGCAGCCTTGATCGCGGACAGTACGTGCAATACATGCGTGAGACTCCAAAGGACATGGCGAGTCAATGGCCATGGTGCCGTGTGGGGCGATCACGATGAGGGTTCCGTTGGTTTCGGCCACACGGCGCGTCGGCCGCACCGTGATTTGTGGACAGTTCTCCATTCTGCACACAGTCATCTGGGTGGACCCAAGGGATGCACAATGTCATGGCCATACTTCCTGTCGACGGCGAGTCCACCATGACGGCTGGTAGGGTCCCTAGAAGGCCCTACGGCTCTTCACCTCGCACTTGCAGCGGCGAAGGTGATCTGATCTGGGGGAGGGACACGTGGGTCCATCTCGTCCTCCACGATTGATCAACTTCAGACCTCGAAGAGTTCTTTCTCACGGGTCATGGGGGTTGTGCTCGGGGGTGGGTTCGCAGCGTGTCCCTTGACAACTGGCTTATGTACCCTGCACAACGTGTCGACCCAACCTGGAGGGGTGTTCTCCACAGGCCGAAGACGCCTCAATTGCCGTAACGAGCTCGTACATGGTGGCAGCGTGGACAACTTCGCCAAGGCAGGGGTGCCCACGTCCTCTCCTGGCTCCCTTGTTCCCAGTCATGTCGATGGGATTTTAATCTGCTGTGTCTCCAGAGACACTGCGAACGCCGATGAGTTGCGGTCTCCACCAAGTACTTCTACTCGGCGGTCATCGTCTGATACTAACAACTGCCGTGCCATTTCGTCAGCTTCGTGTTAACCGTGAGTCATGCAGTGTCATCAGGTGCTAGCAATAGGGATTACAACTCTAGGTATACCGCCTAACGATATGGGCACGAGTATAGCTCCTCGCTGCTCGGGAGTGGGGCGAGACAGGGGGGTGACGAGACAATACACAATGGTACGCAAGGAGGGAACGGAAGGACCCTCGCCGGTGGTGCGGAACGGCATCACAATGCGTAATGGGTGGAGACGGGAGAACAGCAAACCAAGTCCTGCCCGAACAAACAGAGTCTGCGGTACAAGGGATGCCGTCTAGCAGACCTCTTGGACAAAAACAACCCGGGGCTGCGGGCTAGCGCTCGCCCAGACTGCGCCGCATGTCTGCCCACAGCCGCTGGACCGCCACGTCATCCAGCTCCGTGAACTGGATGAGCCTCTCTCCGCTGCCACCGACCGCAGACTCTGCTGACCCGCTCGCTGGTACGTCGTCTGGTTCCCCATACAAGGCCTGCTTCGTCGACGAGTGGCGGGATCGCTGAGCGGTGAGAGACAGGAATGTCTGCCTAGAGTGATGATACATTCTGTCAGTGCAAGGTTAGCAAATAAGGCATGCGTCAGGCAATGTGGCAAATCAAGTCAAGGAAAACCAGCGGCGGAGATCATGAACCAGAGAGAATGCGTGTCAGCATAGCTCTCCCTTGTGCTGTGCGCGCCACTCACGACCACACCGGGCGGTTGACCGCCTGCTCCTCCGTGACGGTGTCGAGAAAGGCAGTTTTGAAGCTCGCCTTGAGTGCGTGCAGCAGGTGCGCGACGTGGTCGACACGCGGCTGCCATTGCGCGAGACGACCTCGTGGGATCCACTCCTTGGTCTTCGGGTCGACCATTGCTGCGACGTTCAGCGTGGTGCGGCGACTTGGACCACCATAGGGATAAATCGGTCGGGCAAGCAAGCAGGATACCATGGTACGAGACCCGAAGGCTAGCCATCACCAGTCGGCCTTATCGGCGATGATGGAGGCATCTACCCACACACTGGCAGTTCCAGCCTTCCACTTTCCCAGGGCTTGAACGTCCTGGGCGTGTGTTACGTTATTAGGCATCCTAGCTTCGTTTCAAGCGCACCGTCACCGCTAGTGGCGTGGCCGAGTGACAAGCGACAGGCGGCGATGGCACGCACCCGCGAATGGCCGCGGACGCGGTCGAGCGACTCTGGCATGCCTGGCCCCACGGGAAGCTAAAGATGCCGGGGCTGGGTCCCACACGGCCAGACCCTGAAGAAGGGCATCTCGTGCGCGCGCAACTCCGAGGGTTGCGGCGGCTGGTTCTGCCTGGCGGCCGATATCTTCACAGTTAAGGATACTGCGGGGACCTGCGCATAGCCATAACGGTGGACCGGGGGAACTTGACAGACGTGGCCCCGAGGAACTGGGGCCAATTGCCCTGAAGTTCGGCGCGCACGGTCCGCGGTCCGAGTTCCACGGCGCAACCCTCCCCCCGACTAGCAGGCTGCACCTCGGAGCGACGACCGAGGACGCAGGGAGCTGGCAATCGGAAACGTCGGGAACCAGCACAAGCACCGCACTTACGGTGGAAGACGTCCGAATCAAAGTGCACACTCGGGCGGGCGCGTGGGAATGTGAGAGGAAAGGTGAGAGTGAACCGGAGGATGGAACCCGCATAGGGTCCTGGCAACCGTTAGCTTGCAGAAACGATGAGGAATGTATTAGATCTGGGGTCTCGCCGGCCGATGCGTTCGCGGGATCCCCACTCGGAGCGGCCCAGCCCTGCGCGCTCGCATCGCCTGCTCGTTCTGCCTCGATACGATACCCACCGCGGTGTACGAAGAAGATTCCAGCCCAACGAGGCAAGGTTTCCGGCGTGGGCATGAGGTACATGCCTGCGGGGCAGTTTCCGGGCGCGCGGAGAGACGAGCTGCGGGTGTAAGGAGTTTGCTGTTGCGTGTTGCGGCTGCGCAACGGGGGGGCCGGCCCTGGCGCGCGTCGGCGACTCACAACTCGACGGCAATTTCCGCCGCGAGGAGGGGCCCAATCTCCGGGGCAGCCGGGTGCACAGCCTGTGCGACGGGTGCTGCGTCAGTGGAGCGTGAGAACATGGGTGTGGGAGCGGTGGTGGTGGTGGAGAGATGTGATCGTCGTCGACGGACTTGTCGACGTGACGTGAGGACGATCAGTCGTCATCATCTCAACAACAATATAGTCACGTGACTGGTCTGACACGTGGCGTCCTGGTGACAGCGTTGCAAGAACGCGCCCCCCAGGACATTGTGACGCGAAGGAGCTTCGGCATGTCGGCGCGACAAGGGACATGGGTGCGCATCTGTCGCCTCACGTCCAGCGCTGGGAGTGTACTGGGACCTGTGAGAGACAGACAGTGGGGCCTGTGAGAGGCAGGCAGGGGGACCTGTGGGAGACAGGCTCAGAGTATCCCCACAGGGTGTAACAGACGACTTGTTCGTGTTGCCTGCAAGCGGTCAACAATAGCACGCAACACTGGGCTGCCCGACGCGGGGGATATTATTAGGTCTTGCGCCAGTGCCCCAAACGAGTTCTGGAGGGTATCGGCGCTTTCCGCTGCCATGAGCGGGAGCGGCGACAGCGTCTCGTCCGATATAGAAGGCCCGCCTCGGACAATTCTTCCCTATCGTGGCGTGGTGTTCCGAAGCGCCAGAGACGGAAGCGGCGTCGAGCAGGGCGTGCTCGCCGGCTTGTCATAGGCCACGGTGAGCAGAATGCTACGTCGCGGATGGGTGACTTGTTCGGTAGCGCTCTGCTATTCCATCATCGCACTCGTATTACATTGGGCGCGCCGACAAGGAGTGTTGCTTAGTGCCGACTAAAAGTGACCAGCAGACCTGCTTGCGTGGGCTCGCGTCGGGGCCATGACGCGTCCTATTGAGAGTCAAGGTCCAAGGCGCCGACGGTCCAGATCGCTAGCGCTCCCAAGGCGCCACCACCCATTGAGTGGTGGACGATGTGCCCATCGCCACACCAAGCCACGCGCCACGCCACATGGAGCCGCCCGACTGGCCCTCCGGGGCGACGGGGGGTATCGGAGCCCGGCGGCGAGATACTCCTCCGTCATGGTCAAGAGCAACGTCAGTCACAAACAGAACACCAGGTGGCGCCAGTGCACCCAACGTGCCAAGGCGAATGCCGCCCAGTTGAATGGCAGCAATGTCCCGTTAGTGTGGGAGTTTGAGCGTGGGGCTATTTCCAAACGAGCTGATGCCTCCTCTGTGGTCCTGTCAGCCAAGGCAGTGCGGATTGGTGGGGGCAGCCTGTGAGGCTCCGGTCAACGTCAGTGGGGCCCATGGGCGTTTGCGAAGATGGAACAAGGTCGCCGGCCGTGGGCATGCCATCTACCCCATCGGACACACGGCATTTTTCTATTCATTAATCAGCTTGAGCCAGAGGCACAGGGTGTGCGTGAGAATGTGTGACGGGGAGTATGCAGCAAAACGTGCCGAACTGCCGGCCTGACCTCGGCCCAACGCCACGCGGGGAGCACCGTCGTGACTGTTCCCACCACCCACATGTCACCCGTCGAAAGCAGTGCTGGCCACTGGCCGCCGGCCACTCCGTGGGGGGGTCACGCCCATTCTCTGCGTGCCCGGCTGTGGCACAGAATGCGTGGCACGCCAGCATCTTTGTGGGGCAGGACAAGTGGGCACCGGGGTCATCTGACAGCCTCGACAGCTGGGGCAGGGCGGACCTTGTCGTCTCTCCGTCTGCTGATGACAACCGCGCGTCGGGAGCACAGCTGCTCTCGTCGTCGTCGTCGTCGTCGTCGTCGTCGGTGTTTACGCGCTGCAAAAGCATGTGCACCGACACGGCGGAGCCGCGGCATAGGACCTGCCCCTCCGGGGCCGAGCGACGACATCTTCCATGATCGAGATCCCCCCTCTCGAGATTAGATTCGGCGACGGGTTGTGTTCTCGATGGGCGCCCGTAAGGGGCGAGCGGTAACGGTACGCAGGGGTGCTTGCTGCTGATTACGGGCAACGAATACCGTCGATGGATTAACCGCGATGTATCGCCGACACGGGCGATGGGTGATGGAAATGCGCAGTGCGGCACCCTCGGTGAGGGAGCGAGGTGTAAGGTTCTGGCCGGGAGGGGAAATGACGGCACAATGCCAGCAGGTCGCAGAGTACGCACTAGGCGCATTATGGTGGCAACAACCATGCTGCCGATCTCGCCGCATTCCCGAGACCGGTAATGGGAGGGGATGGGTTTCGAATCAGCTCGCAGTGGATTGGCTGGGCGACATGAGACGGCGGCTCATTGTGGTGGTCCTAGCCGAGTGGACCGACTGCCGACTGCCGGGCACCGGCGCTGCGCCGGCCGCACACCCTGCGCGCAGCCCATCTGCGCACGCTGCCCGTTGTGCTCCTGCACAGCACGCTGCCCCAGCACCGTGCTTCGTTACGAACGCAGGTCGTCGGCGGATCGCCGGCAAGATACTTGTTAAACGGCTTATGGTTACACTTTGGGGCTCGGTGACGGACATGGAAACCCTCAGGAACCGGCGTCATAGGCTGTTCCTCGACAAAAAAAGAAAAAATCAATGACAGAACTAGACGTACGACACATCATGGTCGTGCAATGCTGCCAGCGCATCGGAAAGCAACGCACTCTGAAGCAGGAAGAGACGCCGGCGACCGTGCTGGGGTTGCAGGACAACTCGTGGGCGCGATACGCGGCGTTGCTCCGCTCGCCGTGTTCCGAACTCCAGCAAACGCCGAGAGATACCAATCGCTACGTCGCGAGCCGCACCACCCCGGAATAGATCCAGCAATTACCCGACAACGACCCGCCGCGACGAACGCTCACTGGCGGCTTGGCGGTGCCTGTCGACGGAAGTGCCTTGCCTTTCATTTACACCAGGTCTGTCGGAGCGGGTCGCTACCCGGCGATGCGCAACCTCGACTCGCACCTGGGCACCCCGCCGCCCTGATTGGAGCCAGCTTATTCACCCACGCACATGCCATGCAGATGTGACGTCGCGCAGCCGCGCGGGGCCAAGTCCAGGGTGGTCTTTTGTGTTTGTGCGCCGCCGGCCCTCTCGCTTCGCCGGCGAGGCACCCTAATGAACTCGAAGTTTCCGTGCTCTGTTGGCTCTGTCGCTTGCTGTTTCTGGATCTTCACGCGTGTCGGACCGGAAGGGTCACCTCGGGCGACGGGCGACCCGTGTTGTTCCCACGCTACGCGCACAGCGGCATTGGGTGAAACCGCCAGCTGGGACCCCCGCGATGCCAAGTGTGCGAGGGGACGAGTGCGGGAGCAGCGTCGCTAGGCGTGGCAGCCAGCGCCAGCCAGCCACCAGCCGCCGGCCGCCAGCAACGTGTGCGCGCGCGCGCTCGGGATCACGGTGCGGGTGATGCTCACAAGTTGCACGACCACAATGGCAACGCCCGGCCACCGTGACAGGAACGCGCAGCGGCCACCACGGAGGTCGCGCGAAGGGGATGCACCCCGGTGCCGCCGCTATTGTTTGCCCCGCAGCACGGCCGATGCCAGAGGGAGCTCATGTGGCACAACCCCCCGCAGTCGGCCCTTCGACGGGCCCGATTCGCTTCCCGTTACCAACGTGCCATGCTGTGGTGCCTCCCACTAACGCGCGCTAGCGACGACACGCGACACGCGCGACGCGCTCCGTCGCGCGGCACCCTGCCGTCCCGACAGTCGGCTCCATCAGCGACCACCGCCACGCACGTATCCGCCGACACAGTCTGGTGCCTGCTTTGCACAGGTGTTTCGCGTGGCGTGGCACCAAAACGCCAGTGCCATGAGGGTGGCGTGGCACCCGAACGCCAGTGGCACCAAGCGGCCTGGGGGCCGTCGTGCACGGAGATGGCCAAGCTGCTGAGCGCCTGCGCGTGGGCCAATGCCAGATGGCAGCAGAATGCGCCGTGGATGCACCGGACGCCACTGCTCCATGCCGGCCTCCTCCCGGAGGCGCCCCACGCGCCCCGCGCGTGGGTGTGTGTCAACGGGCCGGCCGGCGTGGCCGAGTCTGCAGCACGCTGGCATCTCGCAATGTGCGACACGGCGGCGGCCGTCCTGACCACCCAGATCCACTGTACGCGGCGGCGTCGGCGTGGCGCTCCGCCTTTGCAAACCTTTCCAAGTGGTTGCCAGGCAGGCGTTGAGAGTTGAGATCTGAGAGATCGGCCCTTGTGGTCTGTTCGGCTCCGGGGTGCGTGAAACAGTGTCTCGGCGCTCAACACCCCACACGCCGGCGCATGCAGCGGTCGGTCCTCCTGGTCGTTCTTGCTGCAACTCGAGGTCGCGCTCGACCACTTCGCGCTCGAGGCTCGCCTGCAGAATATTGTTCCGACTCGCGGCCCACATGTGAACATGTCGGGCGCGTGTCGGCGCCCGTCATGCCACGCGTGCGCGAGCTTGCCGTCGCCCTTTGCGCGGAACGGCACAATCTCCGAGGCGCTGCTCCGCATGCAGAGTCTTGGGGTAGCGCTGTCGCCTCTGAGTGTTCACTCTGTGGGGCAGCTGTGTGGCTGGTGGGGAAGGCGGAGCTCAAGTCGCCCACCACGCAAGTGGCCGAGCGATTGATGCGTGGGTGGCGGGCAATGGCGCTGGTGGCGTGGGGGCCGCTCGGTCGATTGGCGTCGGCGATCCGCCCGGCGTCCGAGACAGCTGCACAGTGGTGCTGCCAGCCCGATGCGATCGCAAGCTCTCTCCGCATCTCTCCCACCAGCTCCGATGCGGTGACGCTCTGAGACGGCCCCGACACAGGCCAGAGGTATTCCGAGCGGTGGTGCCACACTCGCACAGTGGCGCACCACACCGAAACATGCCGTGAGCACTCGCGGCGGGCCCCATGACCATGAATGGCCTCTGGGTCCAAGAGACCCAAGTGAGACGGCCCTGTCCCGACGGTGAATGCGCCGCGACTGTCGAGATCCATCCATTGGCCGCGGTCCATTGGCGGCATTGGCGCCACGGTGGTGAAACTGCCCTCCGCGCTCGATGCACCTGACGTCAGCCGACAACGCGATCGGCATCGGAGAGGCGGGCGGCCGGGGGCGCGGGCCACGAGATATCGATAGTGGCCGAACACGACTATTCCCATGGGGAAGAACGAACGCCCCCGCGCCTCAAGCGTCATTAGTTCTGCGCCATTCCAGACTTGGAGCGCTCACCGAGACTCTTGAGACAGAGTGGTTGGTGCGCCGGGGCCAGTGCGTCCATGCCCGCTGTCTCACACAGCCATGCACTGCGGCAGTGGACGGCATGCAGCGGCGCCGACGGCAGCGGCCGCGGCCAACGTCGGCCCTGGTGGGGACCCAGTCCCCGCCACGACTGAATGGATGCCGTGCACTGTGCCACACTAGGTCGGTTTCTACTCGGCCGTCGCACGACGTCTGTCCCACATCGGTCATCTGGCATCGCCACGCCTCGGGCCCCGTTCTCCCCTTTCCTCTCGGTCAATGCGAGGTGTTAGTGTGGGCCAATGCCCGAAGCGGGCAATTAGATAGCCGAGGGGGGTCGGTGAGATCGCCGATTGCCGGTTGGTAAAACCCAAACACAGCGGTGGAGGCCTCCAATGCCCCCAGATGCAAGGCCCCCATGCTGAATGAAACACGCTGGTGTGGCAGGTCTGCCCATCTGCAAGACACGGGAATGGCCTTCCGGGCATGAGCTCGACGTCTGGGTGCGAGCCCATGGCTGGTCGCGTTTCCGACGTCCGCCCAAGGTGCGGTGCGCCGTGCAGGGCAGTGTGCGTCACCGGCATGACAAACGACAGCCGAGCGTCATGAGCACATTCATGGGCTTCTAGAACAGGGCAGCCCCCTGAACGGTCCCTGCGCAAACACCTCGCACCTCGAACCACCACCCCAAACGCCGCGCCGGCAGCAAGTGCTATTCAGCCGCAGCCGCGGGCTTGGCCACATGGGTAGTAGCCGCCTGCCCCATGGGTTTTCTCGCGCGCGTACGTGTCGCATCCCGCGGTGCAGCCACCGCATGTCTGTCGTGTCCATGACGGCGGGGAGCGAGCATTCCATACAAGTGTGCCAAGCTGCCAAGATAGTGCAGGGCGCGCGGCTGCGGCTCTGGGAAGATTTAGTCAGGCATGATGACCGGGGGGGTCAGCGAGGGGGGAGGGGGGACGAGCGGGGCCGCGGCCTTGCCGCCGGAGCAGGACCCCGGAACCGGAGGCCGGCGAGCGGGAGGGCGGAAAATGCGCGCATATGGCGAGCATCCCCGAGGCGACGTCGGCGCAGATGCGCGAGTACACGGTACTGCCATGCATGCAGAGGCCTGCGGACGGACCCTTGGGGCGGCGGTGGTGGTGGCGGCGCCGCATGGCGTAACATGCAAGAACATGTGGTGCCACTCCCGCCGGCCGCTGACGCCGTCCACAGCGTCCAGACCCAAGCCCCCAGGTAATGGCTGGGGCGAGAGTCGGGGCCATGCGACACGCATGCCGGTGGCCCGTTCGCTCGGCCGCGCCGTCCCCCCGTCTGCCCGTGCGCGTCCTCCGTTGACGCGCCCGGTCCGGGTCCTCGGTCCGCGTCCTCCGTCGCCCCGCTCCGTCGACGTTCCCCGTCCGCGGTCCGCCGTCGCCGCCGTTCACGTGAGCAGCGGCGCGATCGAAGTCATTCGCCGTGCTGGCCCCGCGCCGTGTGGCATCTGCAGACGTGGCAGGCCGCGTGCAAGGACGATCGCATCAAAGAGTACCACAGTGGCAGTGATCAGTGATCACAGGAACGATCGCCTCGGAGGCCGAGCCCGCCCCCGGCGGGGACGGGACGCTGACGGAGACGGACATGGCCTGGGGGCATCAGTCATCGGGCCCGGGCGTTTCGCCCGCGGCGAGGGCGGCGGGGCAGGCGGCGCAACCCCGGGACACGCGTGGCGGACATGGTCATGTCCGTGCGTGGGATCAAGCTTGCTCTCGTACTCTGAGCCGACGGAACCTGTGCATTCTGATCTCATCTTCCCATTTCCGATTCGGGTATGCGATTCTGAGGATTCTGTGGATTCTGTGGATTCTTCGGCTTCTGCAGATGCTGCGGCTGCTGTGGCACCACACGGCGGCACAGGCGGGTTTGGCCGGGGATGCGCGGCGTGGAGGGCAGCGTGCGGCAGAGCTGCACGCGACGGACGCGCACGGACGCGCGGACGGCGGTCGCATCGGGGACGAGAACGCGTTGCATGCCGCCGATGGCAAGCGCTGGCGTCCAGGGAGGAGGGGGTGCCCTGCCTGGCGGCGTGGGCATGGCAGCCAGGGAGGGAGCAGGGAAGGGAGAAAGGACCTCTACAAGCGAGGATCGCAGCACCCGACGTGCCCTGGGATGCATCGAGTGTGGCGGCCACAGCGGCCACGGCGGCCACGACGGCCACGACGGCCACGACGGCCACGACGGCCACGACGGCCACGACGGCCACGACGGCCACGACGGCCACGGCAGCCACGAGCGCGGAGAAGAACATGCACCCCGTCTTGTGGGGCTCAGTCTGGCGATAGCCGAAAGTGGCCTTCGGCTGCATGGGATGCAGACGGGTGACCTCCGCTGCGCGGCGTTAGTGCTGGCGTCGGCGCTGGCGGGGCGGAGGGGCGGCGCATGCGCGCACGGTGCGCTTGCGAGCAGCCGTCTGCCCCACGGCATCGCGAGGCGCCGCCGTGGCTGCTCCTAGCTCCCGGCGCCCGGCGGCCGTGAGCGGGAGAGAGAGGGGGGAGCAACGGGTCCGCACCGCCTGCACCCTGGGTGGCGCCCCCCCGCAGGACAGTGCGCGGCGTAGGCCTGCCATGCCCGCCAGAGGGGGGTGTGGCCCTGCCGCTGCGTCGGGCCTTCTGTCCAGCCCGGATCCCGGCGCGCGCGCGCGCACCGGTGTGACTGCGCTCGGCTCGCAGCAGCGGCAGGCGACCGGGTAAGCGCGCGCGCACACAGTCGACCAGCCTCCGACGTGGAGGGGCCGGGTCGGGCGGCATTGGCGCGTGCGCCGCGGCGGCGGCGCTGCCCCACGGCGGCAGGCAGGACGCAGGCCGGCCAGACGAGTCGAGTCGAGAGTAGTGGCGAGCGCAGCGACGCTGGCGTGTGCGCAGGTGCGCGCGGCGGACCCGCGGTGTGCTCAGCGTACCATGCAGTCGCGGCGCCCGTCCCCCCGCGAGGGAGCTGCTGCCACGCTCGTTCCGAGTCGCAAAATCGCCCGACTCGCAGATTCGCCCGAGCCGCGGCGCGACCACGCATCGCTTGTCGCCAATCGTCTTGCCTCGTCCGGTTGCTTGTAAAACGATCCCACGGCGGGCCGCTGGCCAACCACAGGCCAGAGGGGCACCAAGCTGCTCCGCTCCTCGGGTAATATTGGGTATCTCGCAATGATCATGACAAGAGCCCGCGGATAATTGCGATGCACATACGTCGTTGACTGATAGCGCGCCGACTGGCACCATTCAGACGGGGACCATTCAGACGGGCTCGAAAACCAGTCGCCGGTGGTGCCATGAGACCAAACGCCTAGCTGCAACACGTCCTTTCTGGGCGCACCAAGGTGACTCCATGCAGTGCGGGGTGGAGAAGCCGAGAAAAAAAATGCTCAATGCACGCTGCGAGGCAAGCTGTTTGGCAAGACTGATTCATTACTGTGTACGTCGTAGACAGTGACGCGATATAGAGGGGGAGGCAAGTGCTATGCAAAAATGGAAAGGGGGTCAAGATATTGACAGGATGGTGTGTATACAACGGTACAGGTGGTGTGTTGCGGGCAATGGCGTGGGGAGCTTGCCCCGGTGGGGCGAGTTTCCGTCTAAGAATGGTGCTGGTGTGTGTGTGTAAGGATGTATAGGGGGTAAAAAAATATGACAAAGGAATCAAAGAACGAGCGAGACAGCGCCAGCGCCAGCGCGCTCACCAGCCGCCAACAGCGAGCGGCTGACCAGAGCTCAAGCGCTGGTTGAAGCCATACTCCATGTCGACATGGTGCTTTCCATGAGCGGATCGCGACGAGGCCGAGCGCTGGCTGCCGTGGGGATGCGGCTGAGCGGCGACGGCCACCGGCGAGGGGGTCTTGCAGTCTTCGGATGCTGGTGACGAGGCAAGCGACGACGAGGCCGAAGCTAGTGCCGGAGGCTGAGGGGAGACGTGATGCGGCTGGAGGTGGGCGCTGCGGACAGAGTTGGGAGATGGAAAGGCAGCGGTGACTGGGGTGCGTTTGCTGTAGACTGCGGGGACGGGGCGGATGGGGCGGGCAGAGCCCGTCGAACTCGGAGTGGTCTCGGGGGAGGGGTAGGCGGCAGCGGCGGCGGTGGAAGGGTAGGTGTAGGCCGGGAGCTCGGTGGCGTGGGCACGGGCACGGGGCACCGAGGCGGCGGGGCCGTACTCTGCGTGGACACGAGCCTCAAAGTCGGCCACCTCCTCGCCGGAAACGTTCAGGTTCCACTGCAGGTAGACACACATTTCGCGCTCCATCTGGTTGATCTCGGTGAGGGCGAACATTTTCTGGCCGACAATGCACCACGACTGGTTCGAGTATGTGTCGTCGCAAATGACCTTGGAGGCGATCATAAAGGCGGAGATGAAGAGGCGGTGGCCAGAGGATCCGCGGGCGCCGGGGAAGCGCGTCTTGAGACGCTGGAGGAGGAGGAGGGCCGCAAAGGTGACGACCGACGGGAGGCGGGTGCGATGCAATGCGTACGCAACAAAGTGGGCGAGGGTGGGGGTGGGGGCGCCAGCATGAGTGGCAGTGGGGATGTGGGGGCAGTTGAAGAGCGAGGTGATCTGGCGGGGGTCAGCTGGGGGACTCGTGTGGGAGGCCAGCGGCGACAGCAGCAACGACTTACAAAGCTCGCGCAGAGGACAGCCGTCTCCTCATGTCCATAATACGGGTCTGCTGGTGCGCGGTGGGTGGAACGCGACGAGGGGGCAGACGCCGACGCCGAAGCCTTTGCGGCTTTGCGGGACGATGATGGGGAGGAGGGGTTGGGACGGGCCGCAGGGACCGAGGTAGACGAGGAGGCAGACATTGCTGGGGGGACAGAGTGTGACCGCGAGGCAGAGTTGGAATGACGGAACTGGAGGGGGTTAGCTGGGTTGTCGGATGGTTGGTGGTGGTGGTGGTGGTGGTGGTGAGGGTGGCGGATGGTGTGGTGGTGACGAGCAGAGACACGAACAGCCATGGTCTTTTTTTTTAGAAGATAGGTGTGTGGGTGTGTGGGGTGGAGGGGCGGGGGGGTGGTGAAGAGAGATGCAGTGTGAATGGGGTGTATATATGGAGGTGCGAGAGAGACGGATAGCACACGACCAGGATGATGAAAGCACAAGGTGTATGGAGATGGAGGTGTGGATGGTGCAGCCCGGCGGATATTATGGAATATGAGTAATATAATATCAAGTGCGGCTGTGACGACTACGATGTAATCGCATGGCCGTGTGTGTGTTGCCGCGCGCCAAAGGGAAGCCGCCCATGGGTAATGGCAGAGGCCGAGGTACCGTAGCACACACGGCACAGGAGCAGAGGAAAAAAATTGGGACGGGCAGGGCAGGAGAGCGAGACAAGCAAAGATGCCGACCATCGAGCGGCAAGCCGCCGCCATCCGGCCGAGGAGGCATCAGAGCAGAGGAACCGAAAAAGCAGGGGGCAGGGCCAGAGGGCGGCAGGGGAGCAGAGGGGGGGCAAGGACCCTCGCCTGTTCCGATGGCTTCCGGATTGGAGAGCGGCCCAAGGCTCTGGGCGCTGCATGCATCCACCACCTCGTTTTTTCGGCGGGTTGACAAATCGCATGCGAGCCGACAGACACCACACTGCGCTGTCACTTGTCCACCGCCAGCCGGGCACACTGTGGGCACTGTGGGCACACCGGGGACGCTGGCCACTGCACCGTCACATGCTGGCCGCGGCAGCAGGTCGCCGACACGTTCCGCTGCAGACGGGATCGTGTCCCACGCACCATGCATGCCGTCCCCAGTGCCGTCCACTGGCCCACATCCTCCTCCCCGCTGGCAGAGCCGGGGGCGATGCATGTGATGGCGCGCGCGCGTACACCTGATGGCGTTTGGGCGGGCATGTCCCACCCGACGCGCCGAGAGGAGACATGGACCAGCGACCTCGCGGGACAAGTGGTGGGGGAGGGGGAAAAAGGAGGCAGCAGCACACATGGAGGCCATAGGTGGAGGTGGAGATGGCGGCTCGAGGACAATGGAACCACCGCCGGGGCCACCTTGCAGGGAGCACAGCCAGCAAGCCGCGCCCCTGCGTCGAGCGCAGCCCCGTGGCATCGTGCAGCAGCGGAACAGGACAGGACCACCACGAGACGATGCACAGGTCTCCGCCATCGTGGGAATCCAACCACCCCCTCCCACTGTGCAGGCTGCGCCACCAACCTCCCCCCCGCACAACCTCTGGTCCAAACGAAGGGGGTGTGCAGAATGCAGGGAGAGGAACCAGGAGGGAGCCAGCAAGAAACACGACGCAAAGCACCAGGGGGAGGACGCCAAGGACAAGAGGGAAACGGGTGCGCGTGCGTGTGGGTATGTGCGCGCGCGCGTACGCGATCCCGTCTCTTCCATGTCGTCTCACCCCGCCGCAACCCGCGCAATGCCCATCTGGGCTCCGCAGCCGATTAAGCCGCGTTATGGCAAGGCGCACCGTGCGCGCCCCGCGCGTCGCCCCCGGCGCATCGCCATGGCCTCGTTCCAGATACACCACCAGCCACAAGAGAACAAGACAATAAAAGGAAGAGGAGGGCAGCAGATCAACACTCACGTTTCCGATGGTTCTTCTTGGTGCTTGTTGCGTCAGGCGGATCGGTGGGTGCCGGCGGTGCAAAGACGGGTTGGCGGGCGGGTACTCGGGGTGGGCGGTGTGTCGCGCGGGGGGGTAGCGGGGAAGGGGCTAGCGGGGAAGACGATGGGGAGGGCAGCGGCGTGTGGTTTTTGATCAAAGCCGATGCTCGACAATGTTGCTACCTCAGATGGGAGCGTGTGGAGCAGCTGGTGCGGTGGGTTCGGGAGGTTGGGTTTGTTGTGGAGTGGGAAGAATGCTTGGGCCAGCCTATATTCGGCCCACCGTTTGAATGTTGCCGGTGACGATTGGAATTGGAATGTGGGGGGATGGAGGGAGGGCGTCGCACTTGCTCAAAAGTGTGGAACTCTAGATTATAGTGCCGGGCACGGGTAACGACGGTGACCGGACAAGGGTGTCTTACTTGCGGTCGCCAGTGTCGCAAACAAGGTGCTAGCGAGTGGTGCTAAAAACGACGCTGCGTGGCGTACAGACGAGGGAGGCGGGAGTGGTGTCAAACAACCAGGTGACTGATTCAAACTGATGAGACGGACGGTGAGTCTGGAAGATCTGGATGGTGGCGTGGTGGTGGAGGGTGGAGGGGGGGGGGGTTGGGGAGGTGGTTCTGTTATCTCGTCTGTGTCTCCTTTTGTAAAAATAAAAATAAAAATAAAAATAAAAAATAGACGACTCGCAGCGAGTGGCCTTGTGGGAACAACCCTCTCTCTGAGGCTCTTCGGCGAATTGCTGACGCCCGGTCAGCAGAGGTGCAGCAGCAGCAGCCGAGTGGTGCGAGCAGTAGCGGAACGGCCGGGAAGCGGCGCAGAAGAGAGGCGCCTGACGCAACTGCTGGAGCGGGCGGCCACAGGGCGGAGGATGTACGGGGCAGCCGACGATGCGGCGGCGGCTGCTTCGGCGGACGCACTCCGCAGCAGTCGCATCGCGCGCGCCCACCCACCGAGTGGTGGCAGTGGGAGGGTGAGCTCGGTGACAAGGCAGGTTGTGCCCGCGCGGCGGCGGGCCGCGGTGCAGTCACTCAGGGACGAGCACCTCGCCGAAGCAGGTACCGACGGCAAGAGCAGCACAAGAGCAGAGGAAACACGCTCCGCCCGCGCTGATTCGGCCATTCGGATTTTCGGAGGCGGTAAGTTGGGTTTTTGGTGTCAGTGGCGGATCTCGTGGGCGTCGACAGGGATCGTCCGTGTGTACCTCGCTGCGGCATTCCACCCAGCGCATCCCTGACACGCCCGTCGGCTGCACCGTGGCTACCCTCCCAGTGTTCCTGCTGCTCAGGGCCGCCCGACGATTAAGGGGCACATGGGCCTCAGGGATCTGCCCAAACCATAGAGATTGTTCTGGCAGGTCGTCGCACTCCACACCTACTCGAAATGGATCTCTGGTCCGCATGACGTCCCGACTCGGGTGTGGCGCGAGCTGCTAACGTGCTTGCGCGCGCGCGCGAGGATGCGAGACCTGCCGAGACGGGCCAGCCCAGATCCGCGACGCGAGGCAAGAGATAAACGCCGAGAGATCACGGCTGAGAGATCAAGGCTGAGAGATCAAGGCTGAGAGAACAAGGCTTAGAGAACAAGGCCGAGAATCCAAGGCCGAGAGATAAGGCCGAGAATCCAAGGCCGAGAGAACAAAGCCCAGAAATCAAGGCCGAGAAACCAAGGCCGAGAGACCAAAGCCAAGACATGTGCGGAGCCCGATCTCGCCGCATCCTCGCAATCACGGCGCCGCTACTGGTTGCCGCGGAGCCGGCGCCCCTCTCGTGAGCACCAGGCGCGTGCGGGGCAGAGAAGCATCGCCACCAGAAGCTTCCTTTGTCTGGCGAGTCGATCAAGGAGACGCATACGATTCCTTGTCGGAGAAGGCTGACGCACGCGCGCGCGCGCGCGCGCGGCGTCTGTTCGGAAGTTGAAGCCCGAGACCCAGGAGGCCCGCTACCCCTTGCAGCCTGCGTCGACACTGGCCCCGGCAAGGCCGTCCAAGGTCGCCGTCGCTCACAGTCACGGCCGAGCACAGTGCTGGCCGCCGGGGCGCCGGCCGCAGCATACGACTCCGATTCTGGAACGCCACCACCCAGTCTTGTCTTGCAGGTTCGCAGGGTCGCTGGATGGTCGCCAGATCCGTCGGTGGGTGTAGGGGATCCTGGATATCCGAGGGTGGGGGGGTGGACATAGGACAGCCACATGTGCGCCGCGACACTAGCCCGCCTTGCTGGTGCGGTGTGCACAGCATTCGAACCCGCCCGCCCCCGTCCATCTGCGCGGCCGCATAGTCGACATGCAGCGTTCACGGACATGCCACATGCTGCCCGTCCGTTTCCCCACCAACGCCCCGCATTCTGCGAACCCCGCGCTGCACCAGCTCGCAGTTCGGTCCGAGCAGGCCGTGCCACAGAAGCCGACATCAGCGTCCACCGCCAGTCGGGCACATTCCGGATGCCGCTGCACATCCACATCCGGCCACAAGCGATCTCTCGGCGAGTTACCCGCTGTCATGCTCGTCGTGCTTGCCGGGCGCCGCCGAGCCGCTCATCGCATCTGTCCGTGTCGGGGACGACACCGCACCGAGTGACACAGTGGTACGACCATTGTTGTGCCTCACGGACGACGCCAACGTCAGTGGCAGCAACAAGGTTCCTGCGATCCCCCCCCCCCCCGCAGATCAAATGTCAAGCTCAGGCTCATGTTGCCGCCGCCTCCTTGGGGGTTAGGGGACGGTTCGCGCGCGCGCCAGCGAGGTGGATGTGGCCCAGCGATGCATGCAATGGTAGATGGCTTTCACGTTTGGTCGCCGCTAGCCGGTGTGTGGCTTGCTTGGGGCAGGGCCGGCCAAACATGACGGCGGTGCGAGGCGCAGCCGCACCCGCAGCCCGCCGTCACCGGAAGCCCGAGGCCGCGCAGAACCGTGCCGCACTGCCGCACACAGGCCGCAAGTGCGTCCCCGCAAGACCAGGGTGCATGCACAAGCACCGTCCTCCGTGGGCAGCGTGTGGGCGTGTGCGCTGGCACCATCCGCTAGCCAAGACTGCGCAGCGTTGCTTGCTCGCACGCGGGAGAACCATTCCTCCTGCCTGCACACAGCTGAGATTGGGTTTGCCAGATCCTGGGTGGCTTGCTGCACGCGTTCAGGACGCCGACCTCTTGCGCCGTGCTCCTCCACATGCCAGGCGATGCACGTCGCGCGCTCGGATCTCGGCACTCTTGGCAGCTCGGCGACCATGAAGCTTTTGCGCGTTTGCCGCGGTTGTCACAACCAGTTGCGTGCCCCAGATTAACACACGACACGGTGGTGAACGCGGAGCACACAAACCTTTTCTGGGCCGTGCCGTATCCAGTTCCCCGAAAGGTACCCGTACGTCCCCCCGGCACGCACGATGACGGAGTGACGCGCACCGAGTGCTAGCAGAGCAGGCCGCAGGAGGACGGACGTGGTGCAACCCACCGCAGAAGAAATGGAAAAAAGGACTGAACGACTGCCAATCCCGCAGGATAGCAACAGGCTGAGTCATCACCATTGTCCACTGCGGGGACCTGGACGCAGTGCGGAGGGCGCGCTGTGGCGCAGCCTGCAATAACAATAGTGTAGAAACAGCTAGCGCCGATACAGCGGCGCTCGGCGCGGGGGGTTGTCGCAAGACACCAAGATGAAACCAGACGAGTCGTGTGGCCGACCGCCGCCGCCGGTTAGGTTTTCCCAACGTCCGGTTGGTCGTCCGACGCGCTCTGGGTCGCCGCTGCTGACCTCTTGCTGACCCCTCGAGATTACTGCGCAACAGCATGCGAGCCGTCGCGTCGGATGCATCCGAGTACCCGAGTCTTGGCGCCGCACAGATGCTGGGCGCGGTCTCGCGTCCACGCGCTACCCTGCGCAGCCTGGGATGCTGCCATCTACCTGGGCACCTGAGCACCTGTCTCACTGTCATGCTACCATATTCGTGGGCGGTGCATATTCGGCGTTGTGGTGGGTCTGGCGTCAAGGTACCGCCTGCCGGGGTTGCTCCGAGCTCGGCCTGAGGCGCACACCCGCATGCTGCATCTGTGCACATGTGCATGGGACACGACAAGCGCGATCCCCTGTCGCTGCGCGTGTCGCATCCTGTCCACACGACCCCTCTGCACAGTGCCGCCAAGCAGCCAGTCGCACAGCGGCCGCATTGCACGCCGCGGGTGTTGCTGGGCACAGACCGCCTCGCGTCCGCCCAGAGGGTCTTGCCGGCCCTGCACATTCCGTGGGTCAATGGAAACACAACCGCGTTGGTGCAGGGCGACGAGTGGCCGGACGTGTCTGGGAATCCAGGTTGCGCATGTTACATCCGGACATTGGACTCCGAGGCCGTGAGCTCCCACATGTACACGGGCCGCGTCCCCTCGCGCCCCCTCGCGTCGCCCCCCGCGCCACCTCGCGTCCTCCGCGGCCCCCTCGCGTCGTCGGCGTCCCCTCCGGCCCTAGCCTGGCAGGTTGCATCCCCGCTCCGTGACCGAGCTTCTATCTCAGGACACGCGCATGCGCGCATGCGTGCAAAACAACACCCCCACCCCGGTTGCATGGAACGAGGGTGGTTGGGCCGACATATGACGCCCCAAAGCAACGAGCGTGCCCGGTGTACATACAGTGCCTGCACACTCGCTTGCGCCGCTCCCCAGTTGCCGATTAGACGCGTTCCCACAGAGCCTGTTCGAGTAAGTCGGGCTGGCAGGGCGCGAAAGGCACCGTCACCGATCTCGCTATCCTCGGGTACCCTGATGCTGCGCGTATGCACCGGCGCCGCTGGTGGCAGCGGCAGTGGCAACGGCAGCGGCAGGGGCGCATGCAACGCGCGGTGACGCCGAAGGGTGCTGGCCGTCCCCGTCCCCGATGCCCGCACCCCATGGTGCGGACCTGTTCCGCCAAAGACATGCATCCCGGATGGGCGCCGTTGACACATCCGATGTTGGTATTTCGGATGGACTTGCCACGTGGCTCCCACCAGGGCCCGTCCCTGGTGCTGTCCGGCTTTCACGGACTCGGCGTTGGCGAGCTAGGACTTACGATCTCGGGCACCACATGTGCTCGCACTGTGCACTATTTTCCCACACTCGGGAGTGGCATGTGGGTTTGATTCTGATCATGTTTTGTTTGGGGGCTGGCTCATCCGGACCATGGTCCACACATCCAACCGTGCGTGGTGCACGCAGCGCACCCCCTGGACTGTACGCAGTAAGCGTGTCCCCAATATCATGGCCGCAGCCCGCGCCCAGAACCGCAGCCCGTCCAGAACCGCGGTACATGATGTCACCGCACAGCATGCTCAGAAACCTACAGAACGCAGAACAAACAGCTGCCAAAGACACCCCCCCGCGCCTGATTCCCTGAGCAGACCCCATGAACCCTTGCCCGAGCAGCCAGCAGATGTGGAGCTACCGGTGTTTGAAGGGGTCGTATGACAGCGAGGGAACACTTACACCCTGACGAGCCAAGATTCCGACGTCAACACCCTGGCCAGAACGACACGTGAGCATCGGAGCTCCCGACCTCCTGCACACCTCCTCAAAGGTGGCGTTGTGGCGGCCGGTGCACACCCTCGCCCCGCCTTCCTCTTCACCTCCCCAGCACCGACCCTGGGCGGGGCGTAGAAACTTCGCAACAATGTCCAGACCGTCTCCCGCTGCTTGCCAAGAGAGGTCAAACCAAACGTGCCAAGGGGCCCTCAAGCCTCCTCGCGACCTCCTGCTCCACCTGCCCTGCCTCGCCAGCCCCGTCCGCTGCGCCATGGCTGCGTCGTCCATCCATGTGGACCCCACAACCGGCGGCACGAGTTTCGCCGCCTCCGTTCGTTCCCCCTGCGCGGATTGCCGACGCTGGCGACGTGATTTTAGAAGCACGCGCTTGAATGTAGATCCTGGAATTGACCCTCTGAAAAAAATCGCCGACGTTGGCAGCTGTGAGCGAGCGCCTTGCGCTGACGACACCCCACATATGAATACCAAAAAAACCATCCGAAGTGAACCCCTCCCCCCCTATTGAATGGTACTCAGGGTGCGCTGTACCTGACCAGTTCTTTTTTCTCCGACGCGCTGTCCACACAGACCTCCCCCCATCCAACTCGTAAATCACTCTCGGCCGTAAAGGCGAAGGGATCCTCAGGCGCCCCGAAACCACATGACCTGTATGCTTACCATTCAGTCCGCAGTCCGTCCTTTCACTGACACCCAATGAGCTGTGATAGCGAGTCGCGACCCTCTCACAACCCCAGGTCGTGCGACCGCCCCGACGCGGAATAGTCTATATTCCACCGTCGGCTCCGACAGCATTCAAGGGGCGTCCCCCAACCCGACGCCGTGTCCGATGCACTAACGTGGGGACGGGTTTGAGCACCGTCGTCGCTCCGGAACACGTCAACGGATCATGCCGTCCCCGTTCGGCCCCTCTGAATTGACCCATACCAAACCCCGGATGCGACTGACATTGGCCACGCATGCCGTCTCCCCAACTGCCTCGATTATGGACAAACGCCGCCGGCCAAGTCTGGGATGCACAACGTAACCAGGTAGTCATTACCAAATCTCGATCGCGTTTGGACCAAGGTTCTGTGGCGCGCTGGTTAGTGACCGCGAAAAGTCTGCAAGGCGACGCAATTGACCCGCCGTGCAAGCCAACAGCGAACCGCCATGAACACAAACGACGACGTGGACTCCGTACGCAGCGGCAGCAGGCCGCGGGTGAGAGCACTGTGCAGGACACCGTGGGACTGGGTCATCGACTTGTCCGCCGTTTCAGTGGCTTCCCGACGGGTTGCCCTTCTGCAGCTTCGCACCCCCCACCCATGCGTCGCTTGTCGCTTGACGACAGGAGAATGCAGGTACCGTGATGTTCCTAGTCGCGTGGGACATCCGTTCAACCCAATCTCTATTCTGCGGCAGCGACGGATGAACGTGGCAGGGGTTGAGCAAGAATGGCAAGCACAAATGGTCAGGCACAACGCACAGCACGCAATGGGCACTCATGCAGCCATTGTAAGGCCATCACAGGAATGAATCAAGGGGCTGCATCCATTTCCTCAGCCGTAGCCAAGTGGAGGACATGGCCGCAGTGGGAAACGATTGTTCGTCGAACGCACACAAAATTGCGCGTACGGTCGGTTGGTCTACTGCGTTGCACACCCGCGCCTGCTTATCTCTCCTAGCAACGGCACTAACAGGCGTAAGCATGAACAACTGGACTTGGTGGACCCCAGCGATTGGCCAGATTGTCCAGGAACGTCCATGTGATCAGGGTCCGGCACTGCCGGAACATCCTCGGGGTAACATATCATGGCAGGATTTTCGTCGCATCCACGGCAGAAAGAAATTGCGGTCCTGGGAAACGGGGTCTTCAGCAGCACAATGCGCTTGCATGGCAGACAGGAGCAGTCCGATCCCGTCTGATGGAGGCTGACGTTCACCAGCGTACACAAACCGAAAATAAGGTTTCAACCTTTCAATGCTGGTCCCATTTTTGCCTCAAGCCACACTGTCGATCCTCACTATCAAGCGGAGACGAAAGGTTTGCATTTAGGGTCCCTGAAGCGAACTATATATGGGCGACCTATAATACGTAACGGGCCCTCGATGTGAATGACGCCAGCGGCGAGCAGACGACCGCCGGCGCCTCCCAATTGCCTTGTACGCGCCCTCGTCAATAACCACGGTGCCCGCCGCGTAGAGGCCGTATGCGATCCACCATTTCCGGTCCTTGAGCGCGCGCTGATGGCGCAGGAAGCGGGTGCACAGCGGCCCGGTTGTCTCGAGCTGGGACGTATCCTTGGCGGAGCGATTTGGGCCCGGGCCGTCGGCGACAATCTCGAAGATGTCGGTCACCTTTTCAGCGTTCATGACGACAGTAGTGACGCCCGCAGCGGTCGCCAGCTCAGCTGCAATGATCTTTGTCGACATGCCACCCGTTCCAAGCGAGGTACCCATGGTGGAGGTGAAGTGCAGTGAGCAGACGGGAGGATGCTAATTCCCACGCGCTAGGGCGGTTTGGACCCTGATTTCCTTCCGATGAAGTCGAGGGATGACAGCATCTCCTTCTCCCTCCCGCTCGTGAGGTGCACCGCTTGCCGAGGACTTCGTGCCTGCCTCTCGGACTGTTGGGAATAACGCGTACAGATTCCGCGCGTTCCCAATGACAGGTGCGAGTCGTCGGATAAATCGCCGTCCCGGCGGCTAGCTACCAGACGAAGCTGGCTGATGTGCCTTGGCGATCACATCGTCCACGCCACTGACGGCATCGGCGGAAGCCATTCCGCTTCTCGGCGGCTATACCATCTCGAGACTGCTGCTGCTATATGCCATGCGTACCAGCGCCTACTTTTCCAAGCGAGACACGGCTAATTCCGCGGCAGTGCAGCTCAGTGGCTTATTGATGGGGTTGTGGAATGCACTGTATGATCCGACGACGCCAGTGCGTGCCTGAGGAGGCGAGTGCGGGGATGGCAAGATTTGGTGCAACGTCGCCATCTAGCCCGACAAACGGGTAGTGGCTCACTCACCATGTCCTTCCCTTGGATGAGTATCGAGATTGCCCAAAGCTGTGGACCGCGCTCCAGAGCGTGCAACAGTGGACATGCCGTCATCTCCATGGTCCGCGGCCCACACGGATCAACCTTAATCCCAGAAAGCGGCACTGGACCCCGCACCAGATCCGGCTGCCATTTGGGGGACTTCATTGGCGCTTAGATCTGCTCCACGGTGCCTGTCGACCTTCGACCTTCGCCCTCCCTTGCCGCGGAACCATACCGTCGTAGAGCCAGGCACCGACGAGGAGACGGTCAGCCAACCGCTCGGCGATGAATACAAATAACAACGAGTCGAATACAACAAATTCGTCCGACTAAGGTTCAACAGAGTTCAGTGTTGACTGGAGTGTCCAATGGGTTGAGACCTGCTTTTCGGAACAAGCAGGGATCATAGGACGAGCTCGTTTGGGTCGGCCCGTTCCGATCACAGTCCTCGACTGCAGCCGTGGATATGGTGATGTGGCTGGTTCCCCTGTACCAAGAGTTTCATGGTCTCGGCATCCCAATCGTCGTGAGCGCGTGTACCGTCTACCCTTTGGAGCCACTCCGAAGCAGAGTTGTGATCGCGTTATCACAAGGCACTAATGACTCCCCACAGGTTTGAGGGAGAGGGCACTCGGAGCGATGCGCGTATGAAACATGCCAAGAGTTGAGGTGGAACGATCCCAATGGCGGAACGGGGATCGAGGACCGTCGATGAATATGGGAAACACGGGGGTGACCCTGTAGTTCTCTTCTGGGGAGGGGGGGGGTGACATTAACGGGAGAACCTCGCGACCTCCGCTTCGACGCCGAACACTCTCCCACTAGACACCGTCCGACGACTGCCAACCTGAATGTGTTTTCCCATGGATCGGCGCCTCAGTTCCGAGGGTTCCCAGCGTTCCCAGGTGATTGGCGACGTGTTGGAGGCTGACGATCTCGGGTAGCGGCCAGGGATGTGTAGCACCTGAGTCGTGAGCGCTGTGCTTTGCCGGAGTTAGAGCGAGATGCCCACCCACTACGGTAATGGTTCCACCTCCACCTGCCGATCCTGAGAAGGATCAACGCGATCGTCAGATTGTCGGATAACCGTCCATAGCCGCTGTTGCTCTCCGTTTCTTCCAGGTTGCTGACAGAACACACCTGCACCGTTTACTCAGCACAGGGCGGGAGCCCACCGCCACGAGTCACGGATATCGCTATCGCGCTGGCCGATGACGAGCAGGAGCGCAGCGGAGTCGCGCCGAGATGCATGTTGAGGCGTGGGAACTAGGTGCCATGTGAAGCCAAGTTGCTCCTTAATTTAGATCAGAGCCTCTGGCAACCCCGAACGGATCGTGGGAAACGTTGCGCTGTGCTCTGGGAGGCCTTGCGCTGCAGCGTCAGTGCCTCGCGTGACGTGTGCTTGTTGGTGGCGGTGCTGGTTGTCGGGTGCTGCGAATGAGGTCAGTCACAGACTGGCAGGGGGGAGCGAACCATGTTCACATTCCGCGGCGCGGTACACTGTACGTGGCTGTGCCACGCTCAGTTTTCTTTTGTGACACTGTTAGACCTTACTTTCTGTAACTGACTGGTAACTGGCAGCAGAACAGACATTGCATGGCCGCGTGCACACCGTTCTTGGTTCCTTCGCGATGGGTAGGTTTGTTGCCTCGTATGTCCCACATCACATCACGCTGACAACAAGGGACACGAGATGCTGACCGGAAGCTTATGGGGACGGTTGGACAGGAACGTGGTTCACGCAGTATTCGGTCCCCTGCCGTGTCGACTCACGCTACCAGTCAATTCGCCTCGTTGACGATGGGGGAACATCTGGGCATTGGAATATGCCCAAGAGACTTCGAGTCGGGCAGAATAGGGACCGGGACAGTTTGCTCTTCCGCTAACCTGAGCACAAGGCTGACACTAGACTGGGCAACGTTGCAGTGAGGAGACTCCAGAGCCACCCTATCGGCTGCCAAGCAGTTGCCACACATGCCCTGCCATACTCTTGTGACAGGTTAGTAATATGGCACTGCCCTGTTCCCCGTGTCTAGCCCTCTCTGGGTCGCGTTGGTAAACCTTAACGCTGTCGCGGGACCTGGAGTGGCAGGAGTCTCGCCTCTTGATCATTGTCCGATCGATTGAGTTGGTTCAGGCAGAGGACCACCACACGCGTCGACTTCCGTGGCAGCGGGGCTGTTGTGTTGTCCTTTGGATATCTACGCCATCGTACTCCGCTTCCGTGATGTCCCATGGCATGCCTTGAACGCAGACAATAACACCGGGGGGTCTTTCGCCTGCTGGACTGGGGTTTGAGGGGCGGATACTGACTGCCGCATGGCTGCCATCGGCTGCGAGCGGGGAACCTGGCCCCCCGAACTGCTGTCCTAGGTGCCCATTGGCCTCGACAACGAAAGAGGACTTGACGGTACATATCCCATATGCCGCGAACCTTGGCAACGATCCCTACCTGGGAGTGGGCGGTAAGAGCTTCCAATGGGATAATGGGCCAGCCGCATGTCCGCCACAGCGTGGCATATGTTGGATGTCGCTATCCTGTTTAGTTGCGACAGATCACGGCAGGCGACCATCGGGCAAGGCGTTATGAAGGCGCTGACATAACGGCCTTCCTGAATGTCGTGAACTGTGACCGGTACCAAACATGGGGGAGGATTTGATCACTTCCCTCAGTGACAATCCTCTGGCATTGTCCTGTTCTGTTGGTGCTGCCGTTTTATGTTTCAATAACGTTCGTTATGTGGGACAGTGGCAAGGAGCAGCAGAGGCTGCCACTTGTGACATCTACTCACGTCCCAGAACTGGTTCTCATGTTGTATATTTCGGTTAATAATGTTCGATGTGTGGCTCGTCGGTAAGGAGCAGTAGAGGCTGTCATTTACGACATGTACTTACTTCCCAGAGATGGTTATCTGCGACACGTTTCTGGACGTCGAATGTACTGGAGCGAGTTTCAGGACCTAGTATGATCTGTCTATGTGCCCCGGCCGAAGGTGACGACACTCAGAGTCCGACGATTCAACCCGTCAACTCGTTGACAGGTTCAGTATCGGCAGTGCTCTGCTACGGTAGCCGCAGGTCTACCATCCCTGTACTGATGATTGTTGTACGAGGAACCTGGACCGGGTCGAACACATGTCGCCGACGCACGTTCTTCCTTCATTTTGACAATAGCATTATCACTTCTCCCGAGTTGCAGTGCTGCAAACGAGAGAAGAAGAGGGGAGATCGACAGCCGAATTTATTCTTCCGGATCATGCATGGGGAGTAGTTGGAGACAGGGCCCCAAATGCTCAGTTTGGGAGTCCTGCCTCCTTCCGCCACAACAGTCACACCACAGGGAACATTCGACAATCAGCCACAACGCCACAACGCTCCTTGCTAGCGCTAGCACCAGTACGGGTTAGTACAGTTTGGAGCGATTGCGAACCGGGGAACCATGACGCCGGCGGTCGCGCACCGCAGCTTGAACATGTCGAGCTCAATGTGCTCGAGTTTCTAGGACGAGCTATTGCCTACTTCCTCTTTCCTCCTTCCTCTTTCCTGTAGGTGGAACCAGGTCCCGCCCTTGCGATACCCCGGCCGTATCGACCATCGCCTCCTGTCTGACAAGAACAAGAACGGCTAGACCCATCGCGGTCGTGGCAGGCTTGAGGCCGCACTTACTCACAGTACGGTCGCGTGGCCAATGGTACGGCGTCTGACTACGATTCTGATAATCAGGAGATCGCGGGTTCGATCCCCGTCGTGACCTTTTTGGAGTTGCGGTGCTGCTCTATGAGGGTCCGGGGGGGGGAGTTCAAGTGGCCATTTGACCAAGAGGGCGTCAGATCGCCCGAGAGTTGAAGGCCTTAAGAGACACGAGCGCGCAAGGCTATAATGGTTCGCGCCGTCGGGTCGTGGGCACGTGGGCTGGCCATTCTCGCATCTGGAGTCGCCTACCGATCTCGAAATTATTATGCAGGCTTCTTCTTGAGTCGTGATAACACTTTCTACGATAAGTGACAACACGGAGGCTGTTCTGAGTCATGAAGATCATTTTACCAAAACCAAGTAACTCCGTTGGTGAAACGGAGAAAGCGTTCCCGTTCGTATAACGGCTAGTATGCTCGCTTGTCATAGGATCACGCGGGAGATCGGAGTTCGATTCTCCGACGGGAAGCTCAATTTTTTTTTCCTCCCTCTGGTGTTTGTTTTTTATTTTATTTTCCTTCCTCCTCTTCCTTTCTTTTTTTTTTTCCTGAAGCTTGGGCGTGATGGGAGTTACACAATTTGATGAGGACGCTACTGCCAGCATGCTAATCGCGGCTGCTATTGTCGTCAGATGGTGTGTCTACAGACGCATCCTCAAGGGCAGTTTGAACGCCGATGACACACATTGCCACATTTGTCTGCGATACTTATCAGCATAACCACGATTTCCAGACGGTGCAGTGAGATAGATATACACCACAACAGAGGTCGTCTGAGACATGGGGACCAGAGTGGGCTGGCAATCCTGTGAGTGTGAATGTCGAGGACGGAGGGCATCTTGGTACGCTGAGCACCTCGATTGATCTTATCACCTAAGACGGACAGTGAGGTCCAGCTATATTGCATTGTACAGTAAAGTGATAACAAGTGTCTCCCACCCCTCAGCCCTCTATCATTACCCCCCCCCCCCCGATCAACACCCCTAACTGCTGTTGCCGATCGGGCCGGGAAGGGTGTACTGGACTTTGAGATTCGCTGCGTCCTGCAGTAACTGGCCAAAGTCAGTCGCCTAGCCACTCCTCAACAGCGTGCGAAGTACGTACCCTGTCAACATCCATGGGAGGAAGATCCAGCAGCATAAGCTTGGCTTCGGATCCGTCCAACTCTTCCAACGTTCTGCGATGTGAGCTATCACAGGCAGCGAGTATTACACTTACTCCTTACATGTCGCGAGGATGGCGACGCATACGTAGCAGTGGAGGGAAAACATGTCCTCCGCAGCAAAATATGAGTCTGAATGTAAACGCATGAATACGAGCAGACCGCACAACGGTGAAGCGGGCTCGTCTACCAAGGCTTGACGAGATGTCACCTTGATTACTCACCCCATAAACGCAACACGTCTCCGAGCCACATCTCTCGCGACAAGAGGGTCGTCATCCAGGACATGGCGACAGTAACCATAGGCACTTGTTCGTCCTCAAAGTACGAGTGCAATTCAGGTAGGGCAAGGCGGAAGAGTCCGAGCATGGAGCCGAGGCGTGATGGAAGAGGGGGGAAGCACTCTGAGGCGCGTTAGAAACAATTATAATATCAAATGACGCTGAACTCAATAGTTTCGGCCAGACATCACAAGCAACACCTACCCATCCTCTGCAGAAGTTTCTCAAAAGTGTAAAACACAGCGATGGGACGGGAGAGACAGCACATGAAGGGTGTGGCAAGGTACACCCAATCGACAGGGGCTGGCATGTCTCCACTGTGCCAGGCGGGTCTCGGCGCCACGTCACCATGCAGGCCAGCCGTTGGATCAGTTGGCTGCGGGCAGCATCCCGACGCGTGCCAGTATTTTCCCAGCACCTCTTCCATCATCTGCAGGAACACGTGCCGCTTCGGTGGCGCGCTGGGCGGAGGGACGAGGAAGCCCTTGCCTCGCCATGCGAGGTTGCTGCTCGACTCGTCCAGGGACATTGGCGGCGGCGGGGCATTGGTGCCAGGGAGTATGTTGGGCGACGAGCCGTGTAACCCAGTCGCCACCAGCTGGCTAAAGGCAGCCATCCCAGGGACGGGCTGGGATCCGGACCGGGAACCAGGTGCGCTGCCGCGCTCAGCAGTCAGGCTGGTGATGAGCGTCTCATATGTCGGCGACTCAAAGCGACGGGTATGATGCGCCAGGGCGGTGCGCAGTAGCACGCTTGAGAGCTCTGAGGGGAGAGAGAATGGCAGGGCCTGGTAGTCGACGCGGAGGACCTTGAGCAGCGTCATCTCGTTGGTCTTGTCAGAGGACAACACGTCGAGGAGGTACATCCATACTTCCTGCACTGGGTCAGCGAGAATAACAGGTGTTAGCCGGCGAGGTGAGAACAGGGCGACGGCTTGAAGAGTTCCGTCCCCTTTGGAGTGCAGCAGAGCCCTGTGCTCTCGGCACGATGCAAGGGCTGTCTGCCACCGGGTCATTATGCACGACGCAACCGTCAACCATTGCTGTTCCATCTGTCGCCAGTCGCCGTGGACTGTGCTCCGGCATAGAGCGCATCCGGATCCCAACCACTTGGGGACTCACTCCTCGAACGCTCGGAGTGATCCCATTCCTTGCGTTCTCCCGCAGCTTGTCGACCTGCACATGTTGCTCGGCCGTGAGGAGCTCGACGTAGTCCTGGAGATTCGTGCTCATCGCGCCGTCGTCGGGCAGCGCGCGGCGATAATACGGTGCCTGCTCGTGGCTGCGATGTGTATGGCCTAGGCCTCGGCCCCCGGCGAACGGTAGGGGCGGCTCTGCGCCGGCAACGCAGAAAATGCAGCGGTCGTCTGGGCTGGCGGGCACGAACGAGAACGCGCCCCGGGGTTCGTGCACTGGCTCGTCGCGGGCCGTGTAGGTGATGGACGGGGAGCGGAGCGTGGCCGCAATGTGAGGCAGAGGCGGGGACACAGAGACTGGTCGCGGACCTACTGGTCCATGAGGTTGCCGTGGGCTGTTGGCTGCAAGTATCTGAGAGATGTCCGAAGCAGAGACTGTCGTCTGATGGTGCTGTCGATGGGGCGGCATCATGACGCACCAGCGGAGATCTCGCCGATGTCCGTATGTGGCGGTTGCGGCTCACATGAACCCAAGTCAGTAGCGATCAATGAGGTGGCCGCTTGCGAGGTAAGGATGCTGCGGCTAGGGGGGACGATAGTGGCGCAAGAAGGGATGTACCATTTATTTCCCGGCCGATACGAGAACGAGTGGGTCTGTGGGAGAATCCGCTCCCCGCTGGAGACATCCTGTTGGCCGCGACCTGTCGTGTGACCTCGCGCTAACTGCCAGCTGGCCGCATGTTACGTCCGCACACGGCGGCAAGGTTCGCACAATGACACAGCTATGCCATCGATACTCGGAGCATCCACCACGTCCCTCACTCTCAAGCAGAGTCCCACCCCCAAGGCAAAAGAGTTCTGCTCCTCTGCCACCGGGGGCTCAGCTTCGCCCACGCGTCCCTTCTCAGGCACTCGCAGGCATAGCCCCCCTCTCCATCGGAAGGTTGATAATGATGGAAACCGTGCGGACATGCCGCCCTGGGAGTGGTCGGAGTCACAAACGTGGTCAAGACCGAGACAGCTTAGACAGTGTCGTCGCAAGTGCTTTCCAGCAGGTACACCCCTTGATTTCCGCTAATGACTTCGAAAATTGCTATAGCTCAGTGGTTGTCAAGTGTACTCCTCCCTCGGCCGTTGAAAAGGACCGGTGGTCGAGGGTTTGAACCTCTGTTCCATCATATCTTCTGGGTGTTTTCTTCAGACTGCAGCGCGCGCAGCCTCCACCGCGACTACAGCGTCGACGCTCACAGCGCTCATATGATCATTTGCGTGCAAATGTGTGCACGCGTTACGGCCATCTCATGTTTCATGATGCCTGGACCCCTATCAAACGAAGACGTGCTCGACGCCAGAAGACTCATTCGACCTCATCGTACGTGGTGACCGACGCGGGGTGGTGACGCGAGGGAGGGCCGGGGAGGGATTCCAAAAGGCTCAGGAGGCCAGAGATCTAGAGATACGGAGACACCAGAGATGTCGCAAGTCGCCCGTAGTTGGCAGCATACCAGCTAGGTCAAGTGAATGGAGGCCCTCGAGGACGGGCGTGGGGCGTAGTCGAGACAGGTGCAGCAGCGACAACACAGAAGGGCCACCCCGTTGACAGCGCATGTCGTCTCAGCACCCACCAGAAGGCGCCGTTGCTCTCTGCCCCTCACTTACTCGTCCACTGCTTCTCCAAGTGATGCGACAGCGATCCGCCCGGCGTGCCCAGCCCGTTTGAGTGCGGGAACAGGTGCATGGTTCAAGGCCGACGGTGACAATCCTTGAGGCGATAATGCCCACGACCATGCCCGTGACTGTTATCCGCGACGTCGCTGATCCGCAACATCCTGGCGCCCCAGAGGGCGTTGCTGACGACCGTAAACAAGAATTTCGCTGTGGTTTGTGAGCGGGTGACAGTTCGTCAGTGTGCGGCGAAACCTGAATGCTCGTGGTGCATATCTATGGCTGTCTATATGCAACCGCTGTGGCCCCGCGTTGGCGGCCAGTCATGGCTTGCCATTCTTGCCCGCGCATTGCACTCCCCGAGGCTCTGATCGTAGAGAGTGCTCTCCAGGGGCCCTTCCCGACGGGAATGATAAAACGAAATCCCTCCTCTCATATAACCTACACCTCCTGGTAGGCAGGGTGTCGTCCGCCGTCGACGTCGCGGTCGCGCCGCGAGCCAACCAGGGTGCGGTTGGCCTGGTCTCGGCGGTCGTCCTCGTCCTCATCGTCCTCTTCTGTGAGCTGCGTGAGTGCCATGCCCTCCTCTTCGAACGCGTTGAAGAGCGTCGAGTTTTGTTGCTGGAACAGCCTTGAGCGGCGGCCGTGGGTCGCCGACAAGTTTGAGTCGTGAGCGTAGCTCGGGCCTGAGGCGCCGTTGGTGGGGTAGGTCCAGGTGCTGGGGCCCTGGGACTCGACGGACATACGTCCCGACATGGACATGCGGGGGTCTGAAATTGTGAGTGGCGGACTTGGATGTGTGCGGGGCGACACAGAACTTACTCATCAAGCCAGTCTCGAGGCTCGAGTGGGTGTGGGCGTGGCCATGGCTCGACGGGGGGTCAGGCTGACGCGAGATGTTGAGGAGGTAGACACCCATGAAGATGATGAGGAAGCCGCAGATGAGCGATAGCGTGTTGACGGCGTCCGTGGTGTTGAAGCCCTGGAAGAGGATGGCTGACGCGGTGATGGTCGCTGTGGTGAAGAAGACGTAGTAGATGGGGTTGACGACGTTGGTGGAGAATGTGTCGAGCGCCTTGTTAAAGTAGTTCATCTGCACCAGGATGCAGCCCACAACAACTACACCAAAGACGTAGGTGCTGATGTGGGTGAGCTGGTTTTTGCCGGCAAAGGTGAGCTTGAGCGCGATGCCAAAGCCCTTGATCGCCATGACGGAGATCGAACCAACTAGCGAGCAGATCGAGAGGTACACCATGGGGTTCTTCTGGCCGTACCTGGGAACGACGCGGAAGATCATCACAGCGGAGAAGACGGCCACGAACGTGACGTAGATGAGGAACGCTGTCAGTCAGTACGCGTCTTTTGTCGAGTTGGAGCAGTAGCCTAGCAGGTTCGCAGCACTCACGCAGGCGAGAAGCGTAGTCGAGAATCTCGTCGACAGTCTCAACCTCTTTGTCTGACGGCGCGTGGAGAACAATAACGACCGAGCCGATCTGGAGTCAACGGTTGCCACCCATGGGCAACTCACAATACAGCTGGCACATCCGCAAATACCTAACCGACCAAGCTTCTCATCGAGGAGGAACGATGCGAGAATGGCACTGCGAAGTCAGAGAGGTTCATGCGCGCACGGAGTGACGAGGAGAGCACAGCAGTTCCGATGGGACTTGTTGGGGCCTTTGGTGCTGTCCCTGATGCACCGAAGCGCGGGCACGAGAACGACAACAGCTCAGCTGCAGTCAACATAGGGGAGACCACCTGCTGTAGCGGCAGTGGTACGACCGTCCGAGTCTCCCGCCTCCCGCCGTACCCTAATTGCCTTGTTGCCGCACGCTCCCCTCCACCACCGGGGTCTTGCTGCTCGCAACAACTGCCATCTCCCGACACGACACGTACCCGATAATGACGCTCATGGCACCCAGGGGTGTCACGAGGATGGCTGGTGCAAACGTGTATGCGGCGAAGTTTGCGACTGGGGAACAAAGTGAGTGGCTGTTGCCATCTTGTCATGAGTGCGCGTACCTTCGCCAATAACCACTGTGGCCTCGTCAGCTGCCTGAACACGACACGGAAGGCGTTCCGCAACACTCACTGGTAATCATACCCGCCCACCAGATTGGGTTCTGAAGATATGTAAAGTCCTCGGCTGGTCGTTAGCGCCACCCGCTCGTCGCCCACTCGGGGTCCCTACGAGGCACGAGGACAGGCTGTCGCGCCGCGCCGCGCCGATGTACCCACTGGCATTCCGCGGCCCCGTCTGTCGCTGGTGCGAGTGCGGGTAGTCTGCCGGTCGGTTCGCGGCATCATTAAGGCCCTGCGGGGGTTAGTCCACTGGCGGGCGACCGTCTGGGCGTTGCGACGCGCGGCGCGCGCCGCGGCCTCCCGCAAACGCGTACCTTCTTGGTAATAATAAAACTCGAGCTGGAGCGTCAGCGGTATTCTCATACGCGATTGCCACGCGGGCAGAGGGGGGCGGCGGCGGCGGCGGCGGCGGCGGTGGTGGTGGTGGTGGAGGCGGTGTCCAGAGGAGACGACATCCGACACAGGTCACATCCGACGTCGGCGTTTCGCGATGGGCGCAGGCAAACGGGTGTTGCGGCGGCGGCAGCAGGCGGCTGCCGGGCAAGAATACGCACCCGATGGCGGCTGAACTGGAGAACGCGAGGGCGAGGCCGATGTACTTGTCCTGCACCATGGTGGGCCGCGAGTGAAGCGAGGTATGAAAGCAAAACAGCACAAGCTGGGAGGGAGAGCAACACGATGCGGTGGATGGCGGTCGAGTGTGGGGTGGATCGATGGACCCGCAGCCAGGTAAATCGAGAGCTCAGGGCGAATGCGCTTCCCCTTCGTCCCGTCGCTGACACCTAGTGTACGCTGCGGGAGCAGATTTTCTTTGCGGTGGCCTGCAGATGCGTACGCTGGTACGAGCCCCACAGCGTGCAGCGTGCAGCATGCATGCAGCGCGGAGCGTGGAGCGCGCAAGGTCATGGTCATACGGTGTCGTCGGGGTCTCGGGGGACGGGGGGGGAGGGGGACACGCCGGCGCCGAATGTCCACCTCCGCTCGTCGGCCCACGTCGCCTGAACTGTCAAGTCGACGGCAACAGGCCTCGTCAGCGCGGTGTTCCTTTGCTGCTGATCGCTCGCTGGCCCCAGTGCGCTGAGCAAGGCGTACACGAGTGTGACGGCCATTCACCGATAGAGGAACGACAAGGCTGGTTCTCTGCGACTAGTGGGACCAGTACCACCCCCCATTCTTCCAATGTGGCACTTTGCCAGCTCACGAGGGCACGGCTGTGCCCCTCCGGACGTCACCTCGTATACATCTACCTAATTACAGCAATATACAAGTAGTGGTGATGAGGGCTGGCCGGGCGTGGCCGCTGGCCAGCCGATGCAATGCTGTTTGAGCTCGTGGTGCAGGCCGTCATGCGCGTCCCCCCCTCTAGTCCTCGAGATCCCACTTGGCATCCTCCTTCTCCCACTCCACAAAGCGCGACGCGCCCCCAAACACGTTCGCCATCCATTTTTGTAGCTGCACGCGGATGTGGCTCGAGTACACGTCCGGCTGGTCGTCGTTGACGCACGCGAGCGCAATGTTCTTGCTCTTGTCCTGCAGCCTCCTGAGCGCATTCTGCATTTCTATCACGGAATGCACCATTTCGAAGCGCGAGGGTGTCGTCGCTGATGCGAGTCAGTGGGAGACCGCGCAAGGCACAGTCGGAGACTCACCATACACGTAGGCGTATCGCGAGAGGAGCTTGACCGACCAGTCGAGCAGGTTGACCGTGCCCTCGGGCTGCGACTCCTTGGGCTCGGCGCGGAGCCACTGGTCCTGCCCCGGCCGCACGACGTTGGCGAGCGAGAAGTCTGCCTCCTCCCACGTGGGCGTGAGCGGCAGCATCGGTTCGTCACGGTCCCACATCTGCGGCGCGCGCGGCGGCGGCGCATACGCCTTGTCCGCGGGCGGGAGGAATGCACTCAGTCCCTTTCTCCCCGACGCGTTGACGAGCGCGTCGATCAAGCAGTCGCCGCACGCGTCCGCCGAAAAGGCAAAGCGTTTGAACATGTCTACGGATGAGAACTCGGCGTTGGGGTCCCAAAAGTCGGGCGGAAGGCACTCGTCAACATCGAATGTGCACGTTGTCGGGGGCGCAGGGCGGAGCTTGGCGCCCCAGTGCGGTCGCTTCTCGCGCTGCTTCTTGAGATTCCACTCTTCGTCGCTGTACGGTGCGTGGACCATGTGGCCGTCGAAGGAGGCTGCAGAGTCAGAGTCCGGTCTCCAATTGCGCGCTGGCAACTCACTGAACAGGATGGCGGTCGCCCCGGGCATCTCCCATGCGCCCATATTCGAGACATGCTTCAGGTTCTTGAGCGTCTTGCGCTGCGTCTTCTCCACATTGATAACGACTTTGGTACCCTTCTCCATGCCGGCGCGTAAACCCAAGACGTCACGGAGCACGTCGCGCGCGTTCGCGCCCCAGTTACCGTCCAGGTCGCCGATCTTGGCGACGGCCCAGACGTAGAGGAGGGCCTCGCGCCAGCGCTCTATCTGGAGGTGCGTAGCGAGCCACGCCATCTCGACGTCGGCGACGCCGCTGTTGGTCTCGCGGAATGGGCGGGTGGCCGCCTCAGTTAGCTCGGCGGCGAACATGATGCTCGCTTCGTGCATGAGGGAGCGCTTGAGCGCCTTTGGCATGTGGTGCATGTACATGCGGTTGCGGTTGGGGAAGCGCTGCGAGACAAGCTGCGAGGCGTACAGCAGGCCACCCCACTCGCCCGAGTCGGAGCGGTGCCTGTCGTCTACCTGGGGCTTGACGAGGAGGCCGGGGTCAAGGCGGAAGACGTTACCGACCAGCGGGTGGTGAAAGTCAGCATGCGTCAGATTGCGAAGCATGAACATGTCGTCGTTGCTATAAATGAACTCCTCGGAGAGCGTCTTGATCCACGGTATGCGCGACTCGATGGCAAAAGAGTTGAAGGACGGGACAGCCTGCGTCTGCCACTCGGTCTCGTTGACGTCCTGGATGGACTCGGGCAACCGGCCGTTGTCCCGAGGCAGGCGGAAGACGCTTTGGTGAAAGTGCCAGTTGAGGTTTGACTTGTTAGCCCAGTCCAGCCAATATGGAATCTGTCCCATCTGCCAGCCGACAATGTTTTGGGCCGCCACGTCTTCAGTCTCAACGTCTTCGGTCCCCAACTCGTCGGTCCCCACGTCTCCGGTCACCTCGTTCAGTGCAAGCTGGTATTGTCTGTCGGGGTCGTCAAACGCAGCAGATACCACATGGATGCGGGAGATGCGACCGGCGAGTGAGAGCGCGCCCGAACGGATGGCACCCCGCAGCTCGCCATTATCGCGCCAGTGGTGCTGCTTGTTCAATGGGAGGCGGGTGTGCGACGCGTTGAGCTGCGCCGCGCGGGCCGCGTCAAAGTACGGCGAGCTGGCATTGACGAAGAGGTACACCAGGTCCAGTGACGGCTGGGGGAACTCGACGGTGGCCGCGACGTCGCCTGTGACGTAGTACTGCACCAGGACATCTAGCGGCGGTCGCGTGTCCAGAGGCGGCAGCAGCTCGTCGGTCGCAGGCAACACAGCGGGTACAGGGACCAATACATGGGTTGGGTCGTTGTCGAGAATCAGCGTTCCGTCTGCGACCTGGATGAGATCGACGACCGTCTCCGTCTGTGGTGCCTCGAAATCCGGCAGAGGGTAGTTGCTCTGTGTCGTGTGGGTGCTGTATGTCCACACTCCAACGAGGAGCGTGGCGACGACCAGGGTTGCTCCAAGCGTCCTGCCCAGGAGGGGGCGACGTCGCCGTATGCGCCACGAGGAGCGGAGAGGCCGACACGTCTCGGAGGCGTAGTCGTAGCCCATCTCGCCGCTCGGCAGGTAGTGGGGCTTGGTCTCGTGAGGGGACCGCAACCCATCACTCGTGCTGTCATCGTCGCGGCCGAGTGGCGAGTATGCCGGGTTGGCCGTGAAGCGAGACGCCGTCTGCGCGAACAGTGACCTCATTGCACGGGGCTGGAATCTGGACCGGTGGTGGGGAAAGTCCGGAAGGAGGGGCCCGCGATACGGCTTTTAGTGGCGGCTTTGAGCTCCGCTCGCAGATCGGGATCGCACAGTGCTGCGGTGCTGCGAGGTCGTCCGCGATCTGCGCATTCAAAGGGTCCTTGCCTGCTGCGAGTCTGAAGACTTGCTGCTGGTCGTAGTTTCCCCCTTCGAATTGCTGCTGGGCGTGCAATTCCCCCGTTGGGGTCGTGTTATCTCTGTGGCGCGCAAGGGTCTCTCCGCCTCTAGAGGAAAATGGAGATTACGCCTAGGTGGTGAGCGTCGGTGTTGAGATACAAGGCAACATGCAACGTTTGGAGAGCGACGCGGAGGACGATGGTGCTGCTGGAGACCGAGACGACGTCGCGAACAGCTCAGGGCGACGGTTGTGGTCACTCTGCTGTGTCGGGTTCAAATGGCAAGCAACAGTCCGGGAATACCTGGCGGTGCTATTCCTGGCCTGCATGAGGCGGCGGCTGGTGAGCTGGCGGTCGAGTGAGGTGGGGGCGCGCAGTGCGGCGGCGCTCTGTCTCCCAAGCGGTTTTCCACAGCGGGGAGGTGCGGAGCTCGGCGTGGAGTGGTCGAGCTCAAGTCGTGTGGTGCCGATCGGTGCTCACACGACAGTGGGGGGGAGAGTGATCAAGACGGAGTGCAGCGGGCAACGAGTCGTGTGCGTTGCATGTCTTTTGACGTTTCACCCCGTCCACTGGCCCTTGCGGGTCCGCACGTCTCGATGACGACAGTGTTATGCCGTGTCCGAGGGGGGTTGCACCCCGCGCGGCGTGTCCCTTGGGTATGGCAACCTTGGCCGAACCTTGGCCCGAAGGCCAAGAACGGCGGATGCTGCGGAAGGGTAAGCGGCCACGTCTGCAGGAACGGCGTGCTGCTGCGGCGGCGGCGGCAGCGGCGTCTCGGTGTTGACCAGTCGGACTTGTCGGGGAGCTCCCCCCCGCTGCCCCGTTTGGGCGCTGGGCCATGCCACCCCTCCTCGTCTGAGCCTCTTTATCTGCACGACAGGCTGGACGACGCATGATGGCCGAGCCGGGCCCGTTATCAGCTGACAGCCGACAGGGTCCAGGGTGCCGAACGTCCCAAAGTCTGATCCAATCTTTCGGATCCGACCTGCCAGGCCGAATTTAGCTTGCGCGCTGCTGTGCACTTGGCTGTATACTTAGCAATGCGTTTTTCCCGCGTTTCCCCTACATTGCTGCTAGTCGCCGCAGCCCGGGAGCCGCCGACCCATCAGGATCATCCGCGCGCTGCGGAGCAGACCAACTGGTCAGATGGATCCGTAGTCGGTGCGGGGTGTGCGGGAGAGTGTACGTGCTTCTGCCCCCCGACCTTGCCGACGTAGCCGACACTCCGCAGCAGCCCCTCTCAGCCATCCTTCACCCGTGTGGATGGCCGCGACCCGACCTCGCCCTGTATGAGGGCATGCCATGGGTCAACCATGCATGGTGGTGTGAGTCATACATGATGGTCTGATGACGAGCGAGGTCTGCTTCTGGCGGCTCAAAGGAGGTGGCGGCTGGATCTGGATCGCAATGTCTCGCCCCGTCGTGTCAGTCGTTTGCTTGGTGTGAACAATGACTCGTCTCGACGGTTCATTTGCGTTACCAGGCCACCAGTGAGCGTTAGCGCCCAGTGGCGGGCGCGGCTGGGAAAGGCGAGGAGGGCAACTACGAGGTCGACAGGAAATGATAACAACCGGGTGTGCGACTTATGTCCGGGTCACAAACAAAATGTCTCCATCGCCGGCGTGCTGTTCCGGGGACCTCGCATCCCCACGTTATCATCACCCCAGAGGGTATGCGCGCTCTGTGCCGGGGGCCGGCATTGGGGAGCGACCTCATGCGTGCAAGACTACATGTGGTGCCCGCCATGACATGTTCGCATGTTCGACGTCGTCGCCATGGATTCTCTCTTGCATGCGGGGACCCCACATTATTAGATAACAGGATAAAATGACAAAAACCATGGCGGCAATAATCAAAGAGTGAAGGATTTTGATTCCGTGCGCGTGCGCGATTGCTGGTCGCTGCTTGGTCAGTTGGCAGCCCTTCTCGTGTCCCATCATCATCATCATCACCACCATCATAACCATCATCATCCTCTCACCACCACGACAATCCACATCCACACCCATCCAGCCCATCCACAACGTAGAGCCTGCTGGACCCCACTGGGCACTTTTTGTCCAGCAACCAGTCCGTCCGCACCGGGTCACTGAGAGCTGGAGCTACTGGAGGAGAGGAGAGCAACAGAGCAGGAGACTGGCACTCTTTTTTTTCCGTAAGAATCCCAAGAAACATTGTCCTAGTGTGTGTGTGTGTGTGGTGTATCGGTGCAGCAGACAACTACACCTACAAGGCCTTGTGGCTCTCTCACTGTTTCTGAGTTACAGTCCTTATTCTTCCTTTTTTTTCTTTCCGTACAATCGACGCCTGCCCTCGCCGCAGCTTCTCCCCACACTGATTAGTCCCTACTCTTGCCCTCTACTACTGTTCCGCGTTCCAGCTAGCACTCATCGGCCGTCTCTTTGCATTTACGAAGCGAGCTCTTCCTCAACCTCGTTTGCCGCGCTAGGGTCGACCCTGCGTGACTAGGCCCTCTCGCGACTGAACACCGATCCGACCCCCGTCGTTCCTCGCTCGTCCTCGCCCCGTTCCCATTCCCACGGCCACAATGTCATACGGTTATTATCAACAACACCAGCAGCAGCAGCAGCAGCACTACCCTCAACCCCAGCATGGACATTATGGTGGAGGGTACGGTGTGCAGCAGCATCATGACCCTTACCGAGCGTGGTATGCCAGCCGCCTTTCGGAACTCACTTTCAACTCGCGACCCATTATCCAGAGTCTCTCGCTCGAAGCTATGCGCCAGCGCGACGAGGGAAACTGGGCGGGCATGCAAGCAATCAGTGAAGAGATTGAACAAGCAGTGTTGCGGGTGCGTCAAGATTGCGCCTCGTGTGTGCGCCGGGCTGTGTGCGACTGGGTGGCAAATCTAACAGCTGTGACTCCCCTTGACTAACACTTTCAGGCTCCTCCTCAGGGCAAGTTGCCCTTGCTGTATCTCATCGACTCGGTCTCCAAGAATGTCGGCCAGCCGTACACGGACCAGCTCTTCCCCAACTTTTTAGGCAAGCTCTACCTCAAGACATACCGTGAAGTGGACGGCGTCACAAAGAGCAAGATGGAGGAGATGCTCAAGTTGTGGCGCACCGGCGGACCGTACGGAGCAGAACTGTATCCGCCCGCAATGCGCGAGGAGGTCGAGCGGGCTATTATTGGATCCTCGGCCATCCTAACCCAGCCTCAGGTCCAGGCTAACCTCCGCGAGTTTCTGAAAGAGAAGGAGGCAGAGATGGCAAAGGAGTTTAGCACCTCGCGTGCAAAGACCGTCAATGTACTTGTGCAAATAGACCAGCTGCTCTCGTCGTCTCAGGTTTCTCCCAAGGAACTCGCGGACATTGCTGAAAAGGTGCGCGCGATGAGGGCAGGCCACGAACCGTCCTCCGCCCAGCTCCACCGCCTCCAGGCCGCAGTACCCCAGCAGACTGCTCCGCCGCCCCGTTCTGCATTCCCGAACCAGCGACCTCAAGCCAGCTTCCCTCCCCAACAGCAACTGCAGAAGCCCCAGGGCGGCCAGTCGCCATTCCCTCCCTTCCAGGCACAAGGCTACAACTCTCCTATCCCTTCGTCGAACCCGACCCCTGCGGTTCCCACCCCCAACCCCGCCGCGGTCTCAACTCCGCCGGTCCTTTCCATGCCCGCGATCCCGCTCAACGTCGCCGACATCCTCCGCAACCTCAACAGCTCTGGCATCCTCTCCCAGCCCCGCACGCCGGAACCCACAAAGCCCAAGAGCGGTCTGGACAACTATGAAGAGATGATCCTCGCACTCGACATTCGCGTCGACTACCTCGATGCCAACCGGTACGTGATATCGGTGCCAACGGTGCTAACCCCCAGCCTCGAACTCCCGGTGTCGCACCTCCCCGTGCGCTGCAAGCAGTGCGGTATGCGCTTCCCCGAGGGCGAGAACAAGTTGCAGACGCACATGGACTGGCATTTCCGTCGCAACCGCAAGGAGCGTGAGACGGAGGGCCGCGGCGCGCACCGTCGCTGGCTCCCGCGCGCAGACGAGTGGATCAACGAGAACGTCGAGGGCGGGCCCGCGGGCGGTTCCGGCGGCTCCCCCAGCAAGGCCGACGCGACCCTCCTGCCCAAGCTGCCCGCGGAGCGCATTGCGGCGCTCAAGCGCAAGTGGGTGCGCGCGCCGGCCGACCCCGCAAAGGCCCAGGTACCGTGTCCTGTATGCAAGGAGCAGTTCAAGTCTGAGTGGAACGAGGAGGAGGAGGAGTGGGTGTTTATGAATGCCGTCGAGGTCGGGTCGCAGGTGAGTCTCCACATAGTCCTAGGAACAAACACGGAAGATTGGGGCTGACGAGACTGCAGATCTATCACGCTGTCTGCCGCGCCGAGACGACACTAGCCGCGCGCTTGCTCGCCAAGGAGCGTGCTGAGTCGCGCTCGCCCGCCCCGAGCGCTGTCCCCGAGGAGCGCGCCAAGCGGAAAGCAAGCAACGAGCCTACTGCGAGCGACGACGCCAAACGCATTAAGGTCGAGTCATCTCTTGACGGCGCGATCGCGGAGAAGCCGGATCTGGCGGCAGCGGAGCTTGAACCTCCCGCCCCGGCTGCGCCGCCAGCGGCGCCTGCGGAGGCGGCAGCTGCCGAGGCCGGGGTGGAGACTGTCAAGGCGGAACCCCTCGAGGGGGCATAGTATACGCGAGCATAACGGACCTGATACCATCCATCACGGAGCTGATCCCATCCATCGGAATTTCACATGTGGCTGCATCGGGCACAAGCCACTTTCACAATGTTCGATATCCATAGCATGCATTGTTCTACTTTGTTGACTGTGAGGTTCTGCCCCGGTGGCACAAGCGACAACAGCGTCGTGAGTTGCAGGGCCGGTCCACCGACTGGCGAGGCCACGTTCCTTCCAATCTGCTGTTGGCACTGTCCTACAGTGCTGCCATTCGATGCACGATCGCTCAACGACGGACGACGCGCCTTGTGGGGACAGCTGACACCAGTCAGTGGACATGAACGCTCTTTTTCTGCGGCGGTGCTCATCTCAGATGGAGTCCTTCATTGTGTGCATTCATCGTCCATACGATTACGATTATACCTGCTGTAGAGGGCCTACTGCGACTGCATCTCCCCGTCCCAGCCCTCGAGGTTGCGGATGAGGCGGTGGTAGAACTGAATGGTAGTGAGGTGCGCGTTAACCGAGATGCGCTCGTTGACTGTGTGCATGTTGAGCGACTCGTTGAGGGCCGCCGGCGTGAAGCGGTAAATGTGCTCCGTGAGGGCCCACGTACGCGCCGTGTCCGTGTTGGCTGGCTGTCAGCAGTGGGGTCAAATGGGTGGGGGGGAGCAATAGCGAGATTTCGCAGCGTGGGCCGGCGGTGTGGGCAGGTGGGCAGGTGGGCAGGTGGGCAGAAAAGGTGGGCAGGTGGACCACTGCTGCTACCACGATGCTGCTTGCCGCCTACTGCGCCCACGTACTCACCAAACATGCCCGTGGGGGTGATAATGGTCTCCTTGCCAAACACCGCACGGATGGTGCCACCGATGAACGCGAATGGTGCCGAGTCAGACGGCGTGATGGGGGCTGGCTCGAGGCCGTGCTTGTGCTCGGTGCCGATAATCTCAACCGTGACATGGTGCGCCGACTTGCCGTGCTGCTCGCCAAAGAACGTGGACGTCAGCCCAAGCTTCTTGGTGACGGGAAGCAGGAGGTTGACGTAATGCTGCAGCGTCTCGTTGACCGACGACGTAAAGCTGATGCGGTGATTGACGGTCGCCTCAACGACCTCGGGCAGCGCGTTGACCTTGACGCCGCCATGGATCAGGTCGATGGCCGTTGACGTCGCGAGGAATGAGTTGACAACGCGCTCCTTCGCTGCCAGGTCGACGGCGAGCTTGGGCCACGCCTTGGGGTTGCGTACACGCTTCGCGATCTTCTCGGGGAAATGGGGCGCGTACTCTGCGAGGCACGAGAGGTACTTGAGGAACGGCGACTGGGGCACAAGCGAGGGCTTGTACGGGTGGTCCTCGAGGACTGTGAGCAGTCGAGAGATGAGGCCAACTATAGATGTCAATCATATGCTCGGGAGGTGAAGAGAGGGGCACTCACTGCCAGTGTGAGGAGGAGGGACGCTCGAGTGCCCGCCGGGAGTGTCGACCTGGATGCGAACGCTCACGGAGCCCTTCTCAGCCATACCCAAGGTAGCCAGGCGAGCACCGTACGAGTCCTCAATACCACTGAAGCCCTCGTCAACGATGAAGGCAACACCGTTCTTTCCGTAGCGCTCCTCGATTACCCGTGCAATGTGCATGGCGCCGCGGGCACCACCAATCTGCGGGTATGTCAGCCAAGCTCTCCATGCCTGCCCACTTTTACATACCTCCTCGTCAAAGCCGTAGGCGATGAGGACGTCACGCTCCGGGGTGTATCCGTCCTGGACCAGCTTCTCGACCGCGGCGAGGATGCCGGTGAGCGAATTCTTGCAGTCCGAGGCGCCGCGGCCCCAGATCCACACGCCGGGTGCGCCCTCAGCGTCGTGTGTAATCTCGCCGTCCCACGGGGGATACGACCACTGGTCTACCGTGTCGGGGTTGACCGGCACAACGTCCGCGTGCGCCATGAGGAGAATCGGCTTGCCGCCTTGCGCCTTGCCCTTCCAGGTGAACAGGTGGCCGTGGGTGTTGACCATCTCATGTGCGAGCGCACCATAGACGGTAGGGTATTCGTGCTCCATCCACTTGGCCAGCTCGTAGTGCCCGTCAAAGCGAGGGTCGGCAGCGTCGTCGGGCATGTCGTCAAACGAGACGGTCTGTATCTGCACGGCGGCACTGAGACGGCCCGCGGCAAGCTTGGCGTACGCCGCGTCCGCGGCGGGGTCCCACGCATCGCCGACGGCGCGCGCGTCGGGCTGTTTTGGACATGCGCCCTCCTCGGCCTCGGCCTTGAGCGACGGCAGCGCCGTCACAGGCACATAGTCCCACACGGACGGCATCTGCGGGGTCGCGTCGAGCGCCTGGATCGCGGCGCCGACGCCGGCCAGCGGCTTGTGGATGCTCATGCTCATGTCCTGGCCCATGTGCTTGCGGCAGCCGGCGATGCCGGTGCCGAGCACCGCGGCGAGCGTGAACAGCACCACGATGGGCACGACCCAGGACTTGGACTTGGGCTTTGACCGGACCGGCGCCGCGGTGGGGATGGCAGTGTACTCGTTCTTGGACATTGCGGTGTGGCGGGGAAGAAGAGGCTGCCCCCCCGCGGATGGCGTTCTTATAGGGCGGGGCATTGTTTGTTGGGAGCAAGGCTGGGAGAGAGAAAGAGAGACAAGGTCAATTGGGGGGCAATGAGTGGCGTTATACTTCCGCTTCACACAACGTCATGACGCGCGCCGTCCGTAGTAGTGTGACTGGCCACTCCGGTGGCGGCCACCACCACGCCGTTATCCGTCTGTCATCTCCAACCTATCCTCACTCGATTGCCCCGCCATCTTCACAACTGCCCATCCACATCTACCCACGCCGTCGCCGCCGCCGCCGCCGTCTCTCACTCCTCCATCCCCCTCCCACGCCATCACCGTGACCGGTCCGCTCCCCTCAGTGATGGAGCCGTTAAAAGGATCCGTCAAACCCGTCCCGATGATGACACTGGTGAGTCCATCCCCCCCCCAAACCCAACTCGACAGTGCTCCCAGCCCACCGAGCCGCCCATGCTCCTCCCCCCGTTCCATGCATCCCAGCTCACCGCCCAGCATGACATTGTCGTCGACTATGTCGTCAACGCCGGCTTTGCAGGTACCGCCAAGGTGCTCGCCACCGCCCCACCCCGCCTCCCGTCTGCGTCGTCATCCCCGGCCGCCACCCCGCCGCCCGAGCACATTGACGTCGACGGCGAGGGAGAGACGGAGAATGGCGCCGGCGCGGTCCCCGACCGCACTGCTGCCGGCGAGGCTAAGAGCTTGTCATCCTCGGCTGCCGAGGCGGTGCTGGACGACGCTGTCTTGGCGTCCATTGACCAGCGACGAGGTGGGTAACGACAGCTCAGGGCACATGTGCCATCTTTGTTTATCAGAAGAGTGCTGATGGCTCTCAAGAGGTCCTCGACTATGTGCTGAGTGGGGCAATCTCGCGAGCAGTGGACGCTCTGGATGAGCACTTTCCTTCTGTCCTCAATCCGCCGCCGCCTGGGACGGCGACCAACGGCGCAGGCTCGTCGCGGGCGACGACGTCCAATGGCGCCGGGTCTAACGGTGCGTCGTCGTCTTCGACACCGTTCGTTGTGAACACGGGCCCCGCCCGTTCCTCGGACCGCGCGAAGACGGGTGGTGGTGCGTCTGGCAACGGCGACGTGTCTGGGGCCTCCACTGGCAACCACCGTGTGCCCGTCTTCTCGCGCAGCGCCGAGCCCGACCACGTCCGCCTCAACCTCCAGATCCAGGGCTTTATTGAGGTGTTCCGCAACCTGTCGCCGAGTGCCCCGTCCTCGCCGTCGAGCAGCATTGGATCTGTGTCTGGCAGCCTCAACGCCAGCGCACAACTGACTTCGACCCTCGCGGCCCTGCAGAACCTGCACGTCGAGGCCAACCGGCTCTGCCCAGAGGACCGAGCAGTCTACCTCCAGGAGATCAAGGACGTTGGCGGGCTCCTGGCGTACAATGAGCCCGAGACAAGCATTGTCAGCGGCTTTCTCGACCAGGAGCGGAGGATTGCACTAGCGCAGCAGGTCAATGCAGCCATCCTCAGTGAGTGCGAAGCGACGTCACGCTTCCTTTGGGGCTGGGGTCAATGTATAGCGGGCATAGCGCACGGGCGCCGCTCCACCCTTTGCGCTGGTCATTCCCTTCCGGGAGGGGGGGAGTGGTAGAAGGGGATCCCAATGCCTGGCGGTTCTAACGTGGCCCAGAATCCGAAGGACGACCTGTCCAGTCCCATCTCGAACAAATTGTGCGCCGCACACATGCAGTCTACGCTACGCTCCACGAGCACGGGATCGACCCCACACCGTCCTGGACCGGCGATGCCAAGGGCGCCGCAGTGCGTATCTGCAGCTACAAGGCTACTGGCGAGAGTCGCACTGACACCGCAGCACTGGCGAATCGCCGAGCAGCTCAAGCGCCGCCCGTTCCATAAGGGCGGCTTCAACCTCCGCGAATACGTGTGGGAAACGGCATAGGGCTCCGTTTCCTGTACATGGTGTCGACCAGATGAGGGGAACTGCGAGTCCACGCCAACACTTTGTTTCTTGTTGTATCGTGCATATATGAATATCGCAATCAATCGCACTCCGTTAGGATTAGGAGAGTTCTCAAGAGTTATGGAAGAAGCGAGTGGAGACGTGTCGCGTAGGCTACAGCATGCAAGAGGGCATTTTTGATCTTACTTCTGGAACTTGATAGTGGGCAGACCCCATTCGGCACCATCCCACTCCTCAAGGTGGGAGAGCACCTGCTTTGCGCCATACGTCGCCTCCGGGTCGAGCGCGAGCAGCTCGGGATCCGGGACCCACACGACTGCGCGTGAGCAAACCCGCAAAGCGACCTCATCGCCGTGCCCCGGGAAGGCACTCACCATTCATGCCCGCAGACACACCAGCCGCGACGCCAAGCTTGGCGTCCTCAAACACGAGCCCACGTGCGCGCACTGCCGCCTGCGCGTCCGAGCAGCTCTCGGCTGTCCCGACATCCATGCCCAGCTTGCGCGCCGCCGCGAGGAAGATGTCTGGCTGCGGCTTGCCGCGCCCGGGGGCCACTTCGGGGCTGTCTGCCGTCAGGATGCAAGTAGGGTGAAAGCGGGAGAAGATCTCCGGCAAATGCGACTGGGGGCGTGAGCTGGGGAAGGGCGGCGGGTATGGATAGGTACGGTCTTCATCGTGTAGTTGTGGTTCGAGGAGCCGGTTGCGAGGGCGATGGGGATGCCGGCGTCGTGCTGCTGTCAGTAGGCAAGGTGGTTTAGTGCAGCGTGTGGAGGTGATCCGGCGCTTTTGCCGATGGCAAGCTTGGTTGTCATGCCTTACAACTTCGTCTCTGGACTCAACCCTCTACAGCCGCATTGTCCTGGTTGTGTGTACTCACCAGGCCCTGCACAAGCGCGACGGCGCCGCGCATAGGTGGTACCTTGCGGAACAGCGCGTCCTGCATCTCGACACGCTCTTCGAGGTACTCTTCAATGCTCATCTCCTTTTCGAGTCCGGGAAAGTGTGAGAAGAGATATGCGGATGCCTCGTATGCGGCTGTTACTCGTCAGCCATGCCAGTCATTCCGGGGAGCTTGGACGAGGGGCCGGGGCATAAGGGAGGTTGGAAAGATGGCTGGTGCCAGCTGAGGAAGACAACGTTGATCACCGTCCTCGGCCAAAAACCAATGGAGCACCGAGATCTCACAGCACGTTTCCAGCATGTATTGTCACTGCACCCAACACTCACTCTTTCCCATCAACCCAGCCTTGATGTCCCAAGTCATCTTGAGCCCGTACCGGCCGAGGATGATATCTTAGCGTCAGTCAGCCAAATCGCCGCCGCCGCGAGCACCCGCGTCCATAAAGCCTACTTGTCACGTCCGTGTAGATGCGCTGTGGCCGTCAGCGATGCCCCATAACCGATCCCGCGGGCCTTTGTTGGCGTGGCCAAGGTCCAAGAGCTCCCACGCACCTCGGTGTCGCTGGCGAGGTGTCAGCAGATCAGAACCACGGGGGCAGGCATTTCAGTGGTCTCCGTGGAGGCGCCGGGGGCCTGAGGAGACCCTGCTTGCTCACACTACTGTCAGTGCTGCTCTCGCTGGGACGACACTTCTCACTCACTCAGTAGTCCGTCCATGTCAAAGATGACATAGTCAATGTTGCCGCGAAGCGTCGTCGTGTCGGCCATGGTGAGTGACAGATGGACGAGAGAACAGGTGGACAGAGCAGAGTCAAAGTATTGCCAGGAACCAGATGGTGGAGGGCCTTCTAAAATGGACCTCGCAGCGACAGGGTTGAACATTCCTGTTTCCCGGTATGACGTCGGCATAGTCCAGCATGGCATAGGTTCGTAGTGTCTGTCATATCAAAACACACTCTACAGGTCGTACAAGCCTTACTCGTCCTCAATGCATGTCCCACGCTCTTGCAATGGAGTCGGTCGATGCCAGGCAGTGAAGGCGTTCCTCATGACTCCCAGTCGATTAGAGTGACTCTTGGCTCAAATCCCCATCATTGGGCGTTGTGGAACACCTGCCGGGAGGCGACGAGCGCTTCAAGGTCATCGCTTGGGATAGATATGATAGGTGTGGCGATTGACGTTGAGCAGCCACCAAATGCTGCTATAACACTGTGGGCCAAATCGCTCTACCCGCTCGTCCTCCTGGTGGGGACGAGTGTTGCAGCCACGGACCTCTCTGTTCGAGGACCAATTGAAGAATTGGTGGATGGACAGAAGAGGGATCAACGACACCATCGCTGGCCAGTGCACTTGGGGACTTGCCGACACGAAACGCCTTGGTCTTCCACTCTGGCTGGAGCATGTTCACAAACAACGCCTCTCGATGTCAGCGCTTGACGCAGTGTCAGCGCCTCGTTTCGGCAAGAGGACATGTCCGCATCCTAAAACCCATTCCATCCTCGCACCGCCAACATGTTTCGACCAGTCGTGGTGTTTGACATCTTGGATACACGCAGGCCAGAGAACTTGAGGAGTGGCTATAATTTGCCGTCTTTGTTTCGCTTCTGCGACATGAGTCGGAAATATGAGAAAACTGCAGAATGGGGGCCATGTATCGCGTCGTTCCATGTCCCGTGTTCCTATTCGATCTTTAACCCCTTGTGGCATCGTGTACTGTGACTGTGGCTCAGTAGAGTTGTGGGCCCACAGGTTCCGGCCAGAGTCCAAAGCGGGCGGGTAACACTCAAAGGGAACTCTGCGCGCATGAAAGATTCTTCGACACGCTCACAAGCCGCCACAATATTATGCATCGACACTGTCCGTCCACGCGGCCGAAGCTCTGATAGATAGCAACACAGCGGCGCTCGGAGGCGAGCTGTGGGAGAAAGGGGGGTGGATGAGGGGAGCGAATAAGACATGGGGACGCAAAAGAGAGTCCAGGCATCCGAAGCGACGCAGCTCGGGATGAATCGAAGCTGCACAGCCAGCGGGCCATAATGGTCAGCTCGCGTGCGCTTAGGAGATAGAGAACCGGCCGTTTAGGCAAGAGCGTAAACAAGGGTGCCGGCGATGGCGACACTGGCAACGTTGACGCTAAGCGAGGCAGCGCCGCTCTTGGGAGAGGACGAGGCGCTAGCGGTAGGGGCGTTGGAGGCGGCGGCAGCAGAACCCGAGGCCGAGGCAGTCGCGGAGGGGATGGGGGAGGTAGGGGTGTCGGTGGGAGGGTAATTCGAGCCCTGGGGCTTGACCTCGAAGCTCTCCGAGGTGGCAAAAACGACTGGCATTGTCAGCAACGTTTCACGACAAGGCCGAATACGCACTGCTCGAGTTGACGGGGTCAACCATCTTGACAGTGTAGCCCGTGCCGGGGTTGATGCCAGGGAAGCTGCGGGGTCAGCCAACGAGCAGCGTGAAAAAGACGCAATGCCCCTCGTTTAGACTCACAGGTTGAAGTTGACACCGCGGTTGTATGTCTGACCTGGGGCGAGGGTCAGCAGGTGCGTCGCAGGCGCTCCATGGTAACAAATAGCACGATCATCACGCACCAATGCCCTGGAGCTGGGCCGAGCCGGCAGCGAGGAGCTGGGGGTTGCTGTTGTAGATGAAGGCGGTGAAGTTGGGGGCGTCGCCCTCCCACTTGAGCTCAGCTTCGGAGTTGGCGATCCCTGCGCAGTGTCAGCATGGCAAAGATGGGAATGATGGCGGCCGCCGTCGTGCTCTGTGCATCTCAAGAAGACCCAGAACATGAAGGCATCCGTCCGGCCGCTGGCGCATCCGTCACAGGGCGAGCTGCCCCGTCGGGCGGCGGGTACGCACACCACAAGGTGGAGGAGGGGTTGATGATCTTGAGGGTCGACGACTGGGCGAAGACGGCGAGGGGCGCGACGACGGCGGCAACGAGGGCGGAGACCTTCATGATGGAGCGGTGGGGATGCAGGGAGGGCAGGAGATGAGTGAGAATGTGGACAAAGGAGAGTGGGTGATGTGTGTTGAAGGAGGGGATGTTGACGGGGATGGGAGGGAGGCTGGGCGGCGGCACAGGGAGGGGGGGTGTGAATGGGCCCGCCGTTTTTACTCGGGGAGGGGGGCTGTGGGCTGGCCAGCCGGGTGGTGCGCGAGACAGGGCCGCGAGGAACGACGACGCGCGCCGCGCCATGCTTGTTAGTGTTTCGCCCGGGGACCGGCTGCTGCCACCGGAGCTGTGTTTATGTTTATCCTGTGTTTGCGTACTCTCGAGTGCATATGCCATCCGCGGCCGACCACAGAGCCACAACACTTGCTGCACGACGGCATGCATTGTGCATGGCAGCGGCCCCCATCACCATGGAGCCAAGACGAGCCTCTACGCACGGCCGTGTGCAACGCGATCGCTACGATTGCTCCCACACCAGGCACGGCCCTTGTCCTGTGTCCCGGTAGGACGAGCCGCACCGTCTGGATTGGCTAGCGGCGTGGCCCGTAAAAAGTCTATTATAGCCGCCGGGGGCCCTCGGTCGTCCATGTCGTTCTTGTGCTCGTGTGCTCTCGTCTTGCTGCGCAGCTCGGTGCAGCAGCGTTGCCGTTCCATGACCACGAGCCGTGCGTGCTGGGCGGGCGCTGGCCGGCGCTCGCGGCTGCCCCCCTTCCGGTCCACCAGGGCGACGGCGCCATCCGTTTTGTGTACGGCCTACGGAGCTGCCACAATCCAGTGGTCCACGATGCGACCCCAGCATAGGGAGGTGGCTGGCACACAGTACGACCAGAAAACAGCCCGCCGCCGTGGGTCCGAGGCCATCTGCCGGACGTCCATCCTCCAACCATCGGCTGAACAGCGTCGCCGTCTCGCAAATCCACCAGATGGCCCGGCATTCCCCGGGTTCCTCTCACGCACGCACGCCGAGAGCGACTGCGCAGAAGCAGTGCAGGTGCCATGTGGTGCTCAATGCTCAAACTGACACTGGCTCGCGCACTCCGGCGTTGCCACTCGCATGCCGCTGCCGTTCCCAGGCGGTCCGTCCGCGAAGCAAATGGCACGGCCCGCCGCCCGCGCCACCGCGCCATCCGCCACCTCGGCATTGGTTCTCCCCGGTCTGGCCGCAAGCGAGGTTGCCCGGCCGTCGCGTAGCATGTAGAGCGGGCCGACTCTTATCTAGGTGTGGGCTACAAGTACTAGTTACATATGGGACATGGTTGTAAAGGATTCTTGTCGGTGTTTCGTGGTAGGACGCTTATGCGTCCGAAGTGTCGGCCGTATTGTTCTGTGGTCCGTCCTTGTTTGGTGTCTATCGCCGTTCGCCAGGTCCCTCCCGTCGGCCTCCGTCTCGTCCGTCTCGGTCTCGTCCCTTGTCCATGTGTGTCGCCTCGCGCGTCGAGCAGCCCGTCCCCCGTCGTGTACCTGTATCTCCATCCACAGAACGCTAGTCGTCACGCGTCGCGCTGCGCTTGTCATGTTTCTGGTCGTTTGCTGGTAGCTTCTTCCCCTGCAGGGCCGGGGGGGGAGGCCCAACATGGCGTATCGCTCCTCTACCACGCCCTCTCCCTCGCTCCGCACACCCTTCCCTTCACAACAGGTGCCACAAAGCCGCCGCCGCCGCCATCACAGCACTGCGCCACCCCGCCCCACGCATCTGCGCCAGTACCCGCACGGATGGGGCACTACCCGTCGGCCTCCCCTGCTCGCCCATGATGGCCGTTTGCGCCTGCATGCCCCCAGGCATCACCGGCGACGTGCCCTGCGGCTTGAGCTCGAAGAACTCGGACTGCGCATACACTGCAAGCAAGGTGTCAGAAGAGAATGAACAATGGGGGGGGACAGTGGCGCCGACAGATAGCGGCCGACCCGCGAGGCGAGGGGATGGGAGTGGGTCGCGGACGTACCTGTTGCGTTGCCAGAGTCGACGATGAGGAGGAAGTAGCCTTTGCCTATGCGACATCTGGCGGTCAGCACGTCAATTACGGTGGCGGCGTGTCGAATATATGGCCAGGCGAACCGGAGGGGATGGCCATGCTTGGTACCATGCGCGATCGCGCTCGCGGACGGCCTGGAATACCCTCCACCTTCCAAATGATGTTCCTCGCGTGCTTCTCATCTCTCAACGCTAACACCCCCCCCCTTCCCCCCCCCGACGTTACACTTACGGGTCCGCGGGGCTGACACTCATCTGGGTGAACGTCGGCGGCACGCTGCGGCTCAGCGTCCACGGGTTGGCGAGCAACTTCGGGTCCTCGTTGACGAGCACGATGTCGATGGGCACGCCAACCGCTGGCGCCCACTGCACCATAGCAAGCGCGTTGAATACCCCTGCGTTTGTCAGTCGCTGCTATTTCACACCCACCTGCACACCCTGGGATCCAAGGGGCGCGGCGCGCTGGGAAAGTGTAGATGATAGAGTTGCGGCCGCGTGGAAATTGAGATAGAGTTGCAGGCTACGCCGCGGCGGTGCAGAGCTAGTGGTGCGTGCAGCTGCCACACTGCCACGCCAGGTCAACGCCCGCGTCGCCATTCCGTGCCGACGAGAGGCTCACGGGTAGCGAAGGCGTGCTATACCGTCCCTACCGACTCCCCTACTGTGCTCCATCAGCGGCACTCACAGTACGCCAAAGAAGTGGGAAAGTAGATCGTTGCCCCATGGGACAAGCCGGTCGGACTCGCGGTTATCTGTGCCGTGACCACCGGGTTGGGTCCATTTGAAGCTGCCGGCCGCCATGGTCGGGGCGGCGACGATGAAGATATGCCCTGCGATTGCGGCTGCGGCTGGTTTGTGTTGATGAGAGTGGAGGTTGGTGCCATGTCATGCTGAGAAGGTGGCGGGGTAGCGGGCGGGGAGGTATCTGTATCTGTCGAGCTCGCCGCCATGGACGCTAATGACGGCTGCTGTATGGACACTGGTGCGGCTGAGCTAGAGCTCGGTGGCTGGGACGTTGTCGACACTGTCTGCTCGGCCGTTGTGCTCGACGTCTTGGTCGACTGTGACTTGTTCGACTTGGACGTGCGGGGAGACCATATGCTGGGACCCGAGCTAGAGACCTCGACCGCGCCCGACGTCCAGCTCTCGCTCACTGGCGCTGGCACGGAGGCCGAGTCACCGGCCGCAGTACTACTGGTGGTGTCGGCCAGAGTGGTCGCGCTCGTCTGCCCCTGCTCTTGCGGCGCTGGGGCCGGCGCGCCCAGCACCGCGCCAGCGAGGAGGAGGTAGGCTACACGCATTGTGGGCTGTGGAGCAAGACGAGCTGGAGAATGAGAGAGGGCGATGAAGGAAGTGAACGTTCGGAAGACAGGGAGCGGCAGCTGCATATAGAGCTTGTGGACTAGAATAGCAGGTAGCGAGCACCGCACGCCCCCAACTGCCCGGGGTCGACTTTCGCCGCCCCCACCCCGCGCGTGGCCACGGCAGGCATGCTAGGTTTGTCGCGGCCGCTGGACAGCGGGTTCCGAGGAGACAAGTTTAGGACCGGCACATGGCACCTGGCGGTGAGGTGCGGCCAACAGCGATTAATGACCGCCGCCAGGTGGACCGTGCAGTTCGGCTGCCATGCCAGTGACGGCGTTGACGCAATGGCCAGGACACCGGTTCGCCCAAAAGTTAACCGTCGAGAGCATAAACGCTGCCGGAATCCAGTTCCGTCCCGTCCACCGACGGTTGTCGGTGCCGTTGATAGCGCTGAGAACGTGGGCTGGGGGCCGACGCCGCAGCCGCTGGAGGTACAACAAGCTTCCAGGATACCTACGGGCAATGGGAGCGCTCGTGCTGCGGCCTGCGCGAGCGCCAGGGACGGCAACGGTTGGGTGCGGCGACGGTGCTAACCCACAGCACAGTGTTCATCGTCGGCACTCTTCCCGCGGCCTTTGCTCCTGAAATCGGGATGTAGGTCTTTCGTAGCGCACATCCACTGGAACGCCGACGAGGAACTGGGCCGTGCCATTGTTCGGCCTGTGTGTTCTGCAATGCGCCCTCGCAGTTGTCCTCCGTCCATGGCTGCGCGTGCGCGGTACAGTTATACATACCCAAACGACAGAACACGGCGATGGAGGCATCGCCAAGGCGCATGAGAAACTGCCGCAGCCGGCCCTGCACGGGTGTTGCCATGTAACGAGATAAGATCCTCACCAAGCTCGGTGCCAACGTCAGCCTCGCGCCGTTTGAGACATCAGACTGGCCTACGACGCCCTACCCACTTTGAAAGAACACCCAGGTTGCCCAGCAACACACACACTCTCTCTGGCTTGGGTGACTGACGAGTGCCACATGTCCACATACGCGGCTGTCCCTGCAACCTGTGCATTCTATGCGTTGCTTGGGTACCACCCACCCTTCTTGTCTTGTTGACTTCTTCCTGCCCGTCCGCGGCGTCCTCTCATTCCCGACACTGTGACTGGCTCGTCGCTAATGGCCTCGTTTGCAATGGACTCTCCCACGTCTCCCGCAGGCTGAGGCATGCCCACCACGATTGACCACAAGGGGGAAGAGGGTGCGATGGTGGCTCGGGACACTCACTCTTCGCCCCGACCGGGGAAGAATGCAGTGAGATACAGAAGGCTTTCGCGGTGTGCTACGCCCGCCCTTAACAAGTGTGACGTATTACTCGAGCCTTCACACCTCGCCAGTGGCCTCTAGGACGGCGGACAAGGGCTGCAAGTCACGCGCATGCAGCACTTGCGTGTAGTGCGTACCGCCCGCTATTGTACGTGCCGCTGTAGTTGTTCGGAAGCACTACCATGTCGCAGCCGCGACGGGGCGGACCTGTCCCGTGCGCGCCCGCATGCCCGTCTAAGCGATCAGGCAGCATATACCTCCTGTCTGGAGACCCCACGTACCTATTAGAGTGACGTCGCTGTTTCAGCACATCACCGTGTGGGCACCAGGTGTCTGTGCATACCAATCTGCCAATGATATGCTCAAGGTAACGAGTGTATTCACATGCGACGTCAATGCTAGTATTCTACAGGAAATGCGATGAAGATGGGATGTATTGTGAAGCGCGGTGACAATCAATGTCGGGGCGAAGCGACGGGCGTGCCGGAGTGAATGAAGTGAGTGAATGTGAATGAGTGTATGACAGTCGACGGACGTCAAGGGGGGCGCAGCCCTCGGCAGTTAGATCATGAGGACAAGTCCAGCCGCAGCAGCGGCGACCGCAGCGCGGAGGCCGAGGACCGCTCGTGTCGCGCCAGAACTGGCGGTCCGGACGGCGGACGGCGAGGGCTGCTTGTTCTGCTCGACGCTGACCGTAAATGTGCCGCTCTTCGGCGATCCAGCAGGCTCAATCTTGAAAGTGTCCGAAGCTCCGATGATCGCTGTACTTATCAGCACGGACCCACCAGCGGGCCGGGCGGACGCCCTGCCGCAATTGTGAACACGCACACTCAGGGCCATAGCTCGGGAACAGGTACAGGCGATAGCCATCCCCAGCCTTCATCGGGCCGAGGTTGGCAATGACAATGATACAGACAGGAGGTTGCTGCTTCAGCCCACATCCTGCACGGTCAGTAGGGATCCAAAGGCAGGTGCCGACAGGGACAGGGACTTACTGAAGCTACCGAGATCCCAAGTGCTAATCCCACCCTCCATCATGGTCGGGTCTGAGTTGCCCAGGGCGACGCGCAGGTCAAGGCCCGAGGGCGGCGTTGCAACGAGGTAGTTTGTTGTGTTGAGTACCCCTGCGCGTTGTCAGTACGCTATCTTGGCGTACCCGAATTGGGCGAGGCGTGCACATGGTACGGTCCGGTCCGGTCCTGCGGCACTACCCCAAAAGCCATCGACCCTTGGCACTCGTCACCTGATTTGCCCCGAAGGTCAGAGCGTCATGAGAGCTGGAGACACAAGAGTGGACGCAGATATGTGCCTCGAGACATTGGATGTGCGTGGTCCTTCGCGCCCTCCGCTCAGGAAGCAAACAGAACGAGTCCCTACTCACACCACTGTTCTTGGCCACCAGGCACGTTAACGTGGAGCGGGAGATCAGAGATGTCGAGGTCGGCTTCGTCCGGGATCGGCAACGGTGTTGAGCCAGATGCAGGGATGGATGTGGCCACGGGAGTCGCGAATGCTGTGGAAGGTGTTCGGGGGGCGGTGACGAGCGTCTCCTTAGAGGTGTGAGTGGCGGATCCTGTGGAAGTGGAGGTGGGGAAGGTGCCGTTGGAAGTAGATCGGTCGATGAAGGATGCACTGCCGAATGAGGGAGCCGGGAGGTCGGGGATGGGGGAGGTGGCAGTTATGAGAGTCTCGTTGTCGTTGCGATTGCTGTCGCCCTCAAAGACACTCATTATTGCTGGTGCTGTGCTGGACGGGGCCTTGGATCCTTCTGCCGGAGACGGTTTGAGAGTGCTAGGATCGGACAAGGGCATCGCGGTCGCGGACACTGCCAGGACCAACAGGGCAATAAGACGCATCTTTAGCGAGCGAGAGAACATGAACTGAAGACAAGAGATGGAATGACAAGAATGACAAAGACTCTGACCGCACAGCGGCGATGGCGGACAGTGCAATGGACGGACGGCCTGTTATTGAATGCCTCGTGTGTTGGAGTCAGAAAGAAGCTGGTGGACGCAGACGAAGAGCGAGCCGACAGGAGCGAGGATGCCTCGAGGCCGTGGGACGACGCAGATAAACGAGGGACAATGGACGATGCTTCCCAGCTGCTGGGTCGCCAGGATACAGCGGAAGATGTGTGTGAACAATGGGTGTGGCCTCTGGCGGTGTCGTCGTGGTGGTGGGATGGTGTTGCTACAGCTGTTGCGTTCTGACGAGAAGTGCTTCTGATCGTAACAAGGATGCGGATGGAGGGCGAGGAAGAGAATGTGGTGTGAAACTGCGCGAGACTCCTTTAGCGGAATGGCGGTTCCAGGTGCGAAAGAGGTGAAAATGGAGATAATCTCATGATTCCCACCTGCCCATGTGTTGTCGCCGTCGCAGAGCCGCCGCCGCCGCCGCCGTCGTCGTCGTCAGAGGTCATGAACGACCAGTACTGGAGTAGGGCTCGTCTTGGAATCGGTTCTCTCCCCTGGCACTGGGTGACTTGTTTCCCTCGCTGCACCACAAATCTGTAACTAGCTCCCATTCCATGCGCCCTTTTCCCCTTTCCCCTGGCGTTTGGGACGGGTATTGCGTCTGCTGCAAAACCCGACCAAGGCAGCAGAGCAGAGAAACAGACATAATCGCAAGCAAGACAACCAGAGAAAAAATCTTCAGGCACGGGCCAATGCAAAACAAGTTAAAAGTTTGCGTAATGAACTTGCCTTTGGAGGACAGTGGAGGTTTGGCACCCGTCATGGCCGCATCCCACCTCATACCTCTCGTCATGCTCGTCATTTGCTGCCAGGCTCGGTGGCACCAGAGGATGGGAGCAAACGTATTACCTGCGTCAGCCACATCGCTGTCGGGGTCGTTAGTGTCCCTGTGGAGTCAGTTAGCACTGATTCCTACCCTGGTGGCGCTCCCCACCTGGTCCAGCGTCGCACCACGGGCGACTCTCATGGGTCCCAACGACACACCTCCAATTTTCTCCAGCGAGCGGAGCCCTCGTTGCGGAAGAGCCCTCGTTGCGGAAGAGCAGTGGATGGCTCCATTCGCTTCTCCTCGAGCCGCAAATAAAAACAAAGTTGAACTCAATGAGGGATATGTACAGTTCAAACGCAAAACAAGCACCGAGAGGTGTTCCAGAATGAGGCTTGTCGCTGAGGAGCGCCGATGCTCATATGCTACGGAAGTACAGGTGGGCTCGCTGGTGGAAGTGGTGGTTTCCTGGATTTGGGGCCAATGCCCCAATCAGCCCTATGGGCTTTCGCAAGTAGACCGAACGCTCAACGCTCCATGTTCCACCCCCAGCCGACCTCCACACCCAGCTGACCAGGAGCAGAATCCGAAAGAAGCATTTGGGTACTTGGATCCACGTCGCTTAGAGTTCATAACACAATGGCGCAAGGTTTACTGTGGGCTCAATCTTTGCAGCATTGTGAGACGAAGGGATGAAACGCAATGACGTCAACCTTAATGTCGGGAAATCAGCCAAAGCTCGGCCCGGTGCTCGGACAGTTACTCCGCTCATGGCTGGCGGTTTTTGGGTGTCGTTGTAAGATGGGGGGGATTGGGACGGAAGCAGAATGATACACGAGGGTACCTTGTAAACAAAATTGAGACGTCGCACTGCCAGTACGTTAGGACACCGTGATCGGTGTGAAGCAGGTTAGTGTCCTAAGGGAATGTTAGACAGGGCGACGCCGAAGTCGGGCAAGTGGAGGTCGGCCGCCGTTCAGCTGGTCAGTGGTGTACAAAGGCTCGAGGTCCGTCTCTGGTGTGCAAAGATCCGAGGTCCTAGCTGTGCAGCTTCATGCGTGACCGAAAGCGGTAGGCTGCACGGTTGGCGTGCAAGGCGGACAGTCATGCCCTCTCATACAGCGTACAGGGGGGCGAACGCGTGCCTTTCCACTGCGCAAAGCGTTCCGTGACAGGAGTTTGAGGGGTCTGCAGTCAACGTGATGGTTGCGGCGTGCCTCGGCACTGGCTGCCAGGGTCGGATGCGCAAGGGTGGACGGATATGGATGGGGTACTCAGTAGGCGAGAGTAACGAGGAGGGTGGCAGCAGCCACATGGACAGATTGGTGGCGGAATGAAGTGGCAGTGGATAAATCTGCCACTTGGTCCTATCTGTCGTCATCTCGTAGATGAAAGCAGAGGCGAAGTGGAACACAAAGAGGCAGAACCCCCGCGTGCCACTCTGCGCATAGCGGACCACCGGGTTCACAGGATCCAGGATGCGCGGCGGATAAGCGAGAGGGAATTTCTGATGCTATTAGGTACCACGGAGTGGTCAGAGCGACATGTCAGTAGCAAACAATGTTGTGCGAACATAAACAAGGTGTACTTCATATCGCATAAACACTATCACCCTCGGCGGAGGGCTGAGGGAGTGAGGTACTATCATGTCGCAGTCAGAGCGAGATGGGAACGGGGGAGGGTAGTCGCAGATGAGGGTTGTTGGGAACGTCCAGAGGTTGAGACAGCCGGCATGGGGGCCGGAAGGACGTTCTACGGCAGCTGGAATAGGAACATAGCGACACGGGGCGCGAAAAGAGGAGGCTTGGAAGGATCCTCAGGCCACTTAGAGGTTGAGTGCGGCGAGGACCGCGGCGAGGCCGACGGCGGCGACGGCGTTGGGAGCGAGAGCGCCAGCGCCGCTGGAGGCGGCACTCGAGGCGGCGCTGGAATGGGCGGCCGAGGAACCCGAGACGGAGGCCCTGGAGGCCGACGAGACCCCCGTAGTGAGGGCAGACGCGCCGGAAGCGCCCGAAGCACCAGAGATCAGGGTGCCGGTGGTGCCGGTGGTGACGCTGGGGGCTCCGGAGAGAGCAGAGGCAGAAGTGGGAACGGTGCCGCTGAGGTCAGAGACACCAGTAGCACTGGAAGCCCCAGAGATACCCGAGGCGCCGGCACCAGTGGCGTCGGTGGCCGACGCATCAGCAGCACCAGCAGCGTCGGAAGCACCGGCAACGCCCGAAGCACCTGGAGCAGCGGCGTCGGTGGTTGAAGCACCCTCGACGCCCGCAACGCCCGAGGCACCGGCCCCAGTGGCGTCCGTGGCGGAGGGACCGACAGCACCGTCAGCGCCAGAAGCGCCGACGGCACCAGACGGGTCGAAAGCTCCAGCACTGGTGGGGACGGGGGCACCGTCGGTGGTGTCTGCGCCCGAGACGCCCGTAGCACCCGCATCGGCGGAGACGGCAATGTCAGACTGGGCGTACGCGCCGATGGCGGCAAGGGTGACGAAGAGGACGGCGTTGACGCGCATTATGGATTAAATCAAGGAAAGAGTGTGTGAGGCTATGTGGGTGGGAGATGAAGGTGGTTGACAGTAAGGACCTTTAGAATCTAAGAGGACGGGACAGCGTGGGCTGGGTGCAGTAGGAAGAGAAACGAGAATAGCTGGGGGCGATGGACAATGGCGACACGCTCTTATATATGTACACCTGCTGTCTCGCTGGGGCACGTGCATGCAGGCTGGCTGGGTCCTAGCTGGAGTGCTAGGACGACGAGTTGGCGGCGACGGACCGTCCTGACAAGGCGGGGGAGGAGGGGAGCGGAATGGACTCGCAGCTCGCTCCTAGCGTTGCTGCGGCGGATCTGCGGACCCGTACTTCGCAGCGCACCGCATCCAGCGCGAGGGCGACGGGGGCCGGGGGAGGGGACAGCACAGACCTTCGCTTGGCGCGTTCCCCCATTCCCCAGATAGACACTGGACGGATCGCCGAGGGCCGGTGCGGAGAGCACGGAGTAGCGCCTCCCGGTGGATCAGGGAGGGATGGGAACGAGGGGGATCCCTCGCCGTGCTCGCAGCAGCATGCTGCGCGCTGCGCATGGTGCCCTGCGGCCAAGCGACGACATGCACAATGGGTTCGGCGTCGAGTCGCTCCTTTTAGCTGTGGACGACTGCGGAGCACGGCTCGAGTGATGTCAACGACGACGGGGAGACGGCACATTGTTATTAGAAACACAGGAACTATAGCTGCTACGCATCCTCTAGTGCTTGTTGGCGCCCTCTGGCCTAATAGCCCTCGTTACAACCTCGTTTCATGGCTGGCACCCTGCCCCGATGGCCCGCCATTGGCAAGCGATCGGAGTGGGTAGTGTCGGCCTGCCAAGCTGTTGTGTCGTCGAGGGGGAGGCATCACAGGTTTGTACACAGCAGGCCGCAGGCCGCAGGAAGGAGGCGGGAATGGACTGCAACTGTGACACTCCCTGCCGGAGGGGGCGGGATCTCGCAGCCGCAGTACGCAGCAGGCTCCTCGGCGTGGCGGCTGCGGACGCGCGGCACAGCAGATGTGATGCACCACTGCACCACCGCACATACATCTGCGCCCAGCTGCAGCAACACCGCCGCGGCCTCCCCTCTCGATCCCTGTGGCGCGCGGCCCGCAGGCTCGAGGCCAGAATCGAGTGAGTCGACGCCAACCCACAGAGAGCAGGAGCGGGAGCGTATCGAGAGCGTATCTCCATCTGCCAGATACCAAGCCGAGTCCTGCACGGCACCTCATTCCCCTGGGTCGGGGCTGGTGTTTACTGCCCGAGGGCGCTGGTGGCCTCCTAAGCTGTCGTCAAGGTAAGCATTCCCTTTCGCTTCGTAGCGATCGCGGCGACGCTGGTTGCGACCGTCGCGCCTGCGCGCAGTCGGCACTTGGGCCCATTACGCGTCCGACCACGCATCCGTGAACTTTTGACACACCGACTCGTCCAAGCACGAATAGAACTGCCGCTGCGACTGAAATAACCTGCGGCGGGGTGGTGAGGTGTGCCGCACAGCGCATTTTGGGGCTGTACCGTACCGCCGGCACTAGCCCAGGCCTGGGCCTGCAGCGCACCTGCGCACCTGCGGGCTCGGGCTGCAGCGGGCTGTGTACATGTGGCCAGATGCATGTGGCGGGAGGCGGGTCCCAGCCTCCGCGAACGGGGGGTCAGTGGGGCAATACCGCTCCGCGATCTGAGCCAAACTTGCACTCGTACAAACCCCCGGGCCTGCGCGGCAAGAAAGGGTCGACCTGGGCCCAGCCCCCACCGCACGCGTGCGCAAGTGCTACGGCCCGGAGATCGCAGGCTGGAGATCTGGCAACGAGTGGCTGGTGGAACCCAAACGCGTGTGCGCAACAGGGATCGAGTCGTGAGAAAGGGGCAACGTCGGACGATGTCTGATCACGTCGTGCACGCGACGCTGCGCATTCCGGCTTTCGGGGCCTCTGCGCGCGCCTGTGCCTGAGCCCAAGTTGTACTGCACTGTTGCGCGTGTTGTGTGCCGGAGCCGCGAGTTTGGGCCAAGGCTGGAGGGTAACAGAGCTGGAGACGGCTCCGCCCGCGCACAATCGCAGCAACAACCGTCTGGAGTTCTCTGTATGCACAGCCGTAAGAATGAGTGCAAAGTGGATATATCTTATCCGATTATGGTAGTGGAGGATAGCCATCGAAAACACGTGCAAATCTGCTCCCGTCAAGCTGGGTGAGCACCACTTGTGTTGTTGCAGCCTCCTTCAACACATCTTCGGCTTCCCTCAACGCTTGTTGGCAGGTTGCCAATTGCCGAATGGTGTGACCTCCAGGCATCGCAGCCTGAGCTCGCAATATGGTCTACAGAGTGCACCCTACCCACAGGTAGTACCACTGGACGCGCAACGATTAACATACAAGTGCGACAAAACCATACAAACCACGATGGCTAATTGTTATGCGAAATGGCAGGTGCGACGCGCGCCTATAGCTTGTTGGGCTGCTTCTGCTCCTGCTTGAACGGCTGAAGGTTTGCGCTCTCGCGCACTGCGCCAGAGAGCGCGGACCAGTCGAGGTTGTTGGTGCCGCTGATCTCGACCGCGCGCTCCATGTTCTTCTGCGCCAGCGAGATGGTCGGCAGCGCGACAGGGTGGCCCAGGTCGGCGCCGACAGCGAGAATGTTCTTGGCGTCTGCAGCGTCAGTGTCTGCTCGTGGTAATGGCAACCATCGGTAGCATGTGCAACTCACCCTTCAGGCCACCCTCGAGACGGAAGCCACCAGTAGAGTCAAAGTTGCCATCGGCAATCTTCTTGCCGTACGCTGTGTAGGACGGAGTCGGGAAGAAGAGTTCAATGAACTGGAGGTACGCCTGCGAGTCGATACCGACGGCGTCGCCGAGGGCGAACGTCTCGGCAAGCATCTCGAGCACGCCAATGATGAGCGCGTTGCCCATGAGCTTGAGCGTGGTGCCTGCGGGTTAGCTTGCCGTCATCATTGTGCTAGCAGTGGGACTATACACGCCGAGCTTCCTCTGGTTTCACTCCCAGAGGTAACCTCAGCAGCATGATACCCGCCAGCGTCTGACTCACCCTTGTACACCTCGTTACCAATGTCGATGACCGCGCGAGACGACGCTTCGAGCAGCGGACGCACCGACTCCTTGGCCTTGGGCTCGCCGGCAATCACCTGAATGAGCGTTCCCGCCTCCGCGGCATCGGGGCGGCCGAACACGGGCGCAGCGAGGTACGTGTTGCCCGCCGCGGCGGTGCTCTTCTCGAGAGCGACTGTGGATGATCAGTTGCTGTTGGCTGCGCCGGGGGTGTCGGGGCCGATAATGGTAGGGGAGGGTGGAGGTGTGGGGTTGAGGTGGGGGGAGGGTGGAACAGCAGGGAATGTTGGACGCCACGCGGGCTGTCATTGGCAGCGCCGCTGCTGTTGAACACCGCACCGAACCACCACCATAAAAGATAATACGCACTGGAGGTCTTGGGGTTGATCGACGAGTTGTCCACAATAATCTTGCCCTGGCCTTTGGTCGCGGCGTTAATCTTGTCGACAGCGTCCGTCGCCACGGCGTCGTTGAGCAGCGACAGGAAGATGACATCCGCGCTCCCGAGCTCCTCGATGTCCTCAACGAAGGTCGCGGGCGCAATCTCCTTCTTGAGCGTAGGGTATTTGCCCTTGCTGCGGTTCCAGACGGCGAGCGAACCGCCGTTGTCCGCGGCGTACTTGGCGAGGTGGGTCGAGATCTTCGAGCCCATGTTGCCGAGGCCGGCGTACGCGATCTTGGTAGGAGCCATGGTGATTGTGTTTGTTTGGGAAGGGGAGGAGGGGAGCGGGTTATGCGTGCGCAATGTGCAAGATGAGGAACAAAGCAGCAGACAACATCCCTCGCTTTATAGGCTCTAGAGAACAACGACGACTTGGCGACACCGGCACCGGGGGACCCGACGACGACACTTTCGGGTCGCCGCGGGCGAAATGACGTCAATGCGGCGACTACTGCTGACTAACTGCAGCCGCTAATAGCCTTGGTGCTTGCCACGGTCTGCATTTCCGCAAGGCACCTCGTTTGTGCCTCGACCTTTTGACTTGAGTTGCTCGGTGATCACGCTCGACTGCTGTTCCATTGCGTGTCGTGTTTGTGGTCCGCATGGTGATCCACGAAGACGACAGGTGATCGTCGTCGTGAGGGGCAGAGCGGCGTATCGCCCGATTGGGTCCCCAGCTCGGTCAGTGGACCCATCGCGTCCTTGATTACGCCATCGTACGCGTACCCAATTTCCTTGGCAGTTCACACATGTGTATGGTGGCCAGCGTCTTGCGGGCGATGGCTGGTCCTGCTTGCAATGGACGGGTCTGGTCAAGGTGGACGCCGGATCAGTGTGCCGACATGCCGAGACCGACAACGTTCCACCCCCACAATATAATTCCCCAATGGCATTAACTGCGACACGGAGCAGACGCGTCGACACGCTCCCGCCGCTGATCATCCGTGAGAATGATTATCAACTATCACAGCTTTTAGCGTGAAATTTGTGCCTCCAACCAATCCATAATTCAGACCTGATAAAGGTGTTATATTCGACTTCTTCCTGATTTCTGACGCTGCCGCCTCCTCAACAAACTAGAACGAGAAGCCCAAGATTCCACACCTTTTAGATCGAGAGCTGGATCGCGACCGCCTTGGTCTGCGTGTACTCGGACACGGCGAAGATGCCCATTTCACGACCAATTCCGCTCTGCTTGTACCCTCCGAAGGGCAGCTGACTGTGAACTTGTTAGCGGGGAGAACGCAAGGGAAGAGGAAGAGGGTACAATGACGACGTGGCGACTTACACAGAGTTTGCGCCGTACTGGTTGACCCAGACAGACCCGGCCTCGATCTCGGCCGCCATGCGCATGGCGGTGTCGATGCTCTTGGTGTGCACACCGGCGGCGAGGCCGTACTCGGTGTCGTTGGCCTTCTCGACAACCTCCTCGATGGTCTTGAAAGGCGAAATACAGCTGGAAGTTTAGTGCCACAGTTACCCAAGTACCAACTAGGGCCATGCCGGGCCTTGACTCACAGGACAGGACCAAAGATCTCATTCTGGAGGGGCGACTTGGCGTCGACGTCGGTAAAGATGGTGGGCTCGATGAAGAGGCCGCCGAGCTCGTGCTTGGCGCCGCCGACGACGACCTTCGCGCCGCCCTTGATGCCGCCCTCAATCAGCTCATTAATGCGCTCGCACTGGATCTGCGACACCTGCGGGCCCTGGTACGTGGTGGGGTCGAAGGGGTCGCCGACCTTGACCTTGGCGGTACGCGCGGTGAGAGCCTCCAGGAACTTGTCGTAGATGCTCTCCTCGACGAATGCGCGCGAGCCGGCGACGCACACCTGGCTGGTGGGTCAGTCTTTATCTTGGACATGGGTGATAACCAAGAGGCAACAACCTATGGCCGAGGAGGTCTTACCCGTGGTTGAAGAAAATGCCGTTGGCTACGGACTCGACGGCAGCGTCGAAGTCGGCGTCCGCAAAGACTGTCCGTCAGCTAGGATCCTCGCTACATGACTTTCGACGTACTAATGTGGGGCGACTTGCCGCCGAGCTCGAGCGAGACCTTCTTGAGGTTGCTCTCCGCCGAGAGCTTGAGAATCTGGCGACCAACAGCCGTGGAGCCAGTGAAGGCGATCTTGCGGATCTTCATGTGGCTGGCAATCGCGGAGCCGGCGGTACGGCCGAGACCGGAAATGATGTTGACGACGCCGGGTGGGAAGCCAGCCTCCTTGCAGAGGGCAGCACCGTAGAGGGCCGAGAGGGGAGTCTGCTCGGCCGACTTGAGGACGACAGTGTTTCCGGTCGCGAGGGCGGGGCCGAGCTTCCACGACCACATGAGAATCGGGAAGTTCCACTGCCGGTCAGCAGGAACCCACGTAACGGGGCTGGATGCACTTACAGGGATGATCTGGCCGACGACTCCGTACGGCTCCTGGCGGGTGAAGGCGACCTTGGAAGGGCCCATCTCCATCGTCTGACCGTTGATCTTGTCTGCCCACCCGGCCATGTAGCGGAACGTGCCGACGGCGCCGGGGACGTCGATCATCTTGGCCAGCGCGAATGCCTTGCCGTTGTCGATGGCCTCGATTCCCGCGATGATGTCGGCATCGCGCTCAAACAGGTCCGCGAGCTTGTTAAGGAGGATGGCGCGCTGGGCGGGCGGCGTCTCGCGCCACGCGCGCTTGGCGGCGTCAGCAGCCTCAACGGCCTTGTCGACGTCGGCCTCGTTTGCGCTCTCAACCGAGCAGATCTTCTCGTTGTTAAAGGGGTTGAAGACGTCAATCTTGGCGTCCGAGCCTGCGACAAACTCGTTGTTGATGAACAGGCCGAGTGGCTGCTCGTACTTGATCCCATTGGGGAGGGTTACCTGAGTGGAGAGGCCCATTGTAGAGAACTGTGGAAGCGTGCAGGAAAGAGTTAGATGAGGGGCATGGGTGGCATTCCAACGGTGGGCAAGAGTTATTATACCGCGGCGATCAAGCTACGTTTGAGCGGAACGACGCCGCATGAGATGGGTCGTTCACGACGCGACGGCTGTGGACACCGGTCTGAGAGACACCCGGTCGGCTGCTGCATCGCCGGCGGGCACGGGCACGTGAGTGTGGCCGAGGTCCGCAAGATACCCCAGTCCGCAAGATACCCCAGGCCGCAGGACGCGCTAGCCCGAAGGTCTGCGCAGCCATGGCACCATGCGAGCCCCGCCTGCCCCCGCAAGCCAAGTGGAGGGGCAACGAAGGCTAGCCGTGTGCTAAGTCAGCAGCCTGATAACCGCGGCAGCGTCAGCCATGGGCATTCCAAGTGCGGCCATCAGCGAGGTATCCATGCCGCAGATGCGGGCCTCGGCTTACGGAGTTGTTTCATATCGGGCTTATCCGCTCGGAAAAACAGTCGCCGAGCAATCTTGGAATATCCGAACCCGAAACCAAGTACCCATGCGAGAACCGCGCTCATGTGGAAAAATCGAGTTTAAATAACCATCCCATTTAACTGAAAAATCCCGGAACCAAATTTCCACGCGAGAACCACGAGACTCAGGGTAACAAAGATTAAATGGTCCCTACATTTAACTGCCGAAGGTGCGCTAAGAACACGTCATCAGAATGGAAGGTGTGATAAATTAAGCTCCGAGCTTTGCCACTCACCGCTTGCTCGCCTCGATGGCGGCTGGAACTGCGTCGGACGAGGCCGTGAGGCTGTGCTGCACTAAGAGCCGGGGGGTCAAGCATAATAATAATACACGCAGAGCCGCACAGTCCAGTTGCCACCCACCTCACACTGGTTGGGCAACGTTGGGGCCAACGGCAGGAAAAAGCTCCGACACGGAGCAAGGCCGAGTGCCGACTGGGCATGCGGCGCGGGTCCGACCGCCGCCCCTCTGAATCCGGAAGGTAGTTGTATTTCCGCAGACGATCGGGCAAGGTCGAGAAGCCAAATTGGGTCTAGAGTGCCATCATGTGGACCACTGTAGGACAATCGGGCGTGGCCTTATGACGCTGCGTGCCATAGTGATCTAGTCTGCACAGCATGATGTCGATGGAAGAGGTGGCGCTGACGAGTCTGCCATATGCATAGGATGCCCGCTGTGGCATCGTCCCATCAGCCATCCGGTGCGATCGACTTGCCAGCTGCCAGTGATGCAGCGATGCCGGACGTGTGACGCAGCGGCGTTGCCGTGCGCCGCCGAGCACCGTAGACACCTGACAGGCGATCTCCAAGCAGGTGCTGTGGATATCGTTTTGTCTGATCGCATCGTGTCCGGCCACCCGGAGAAAAATGCAGTTGCCTGCAAAGGGCACGCTGTGCGCCGCAGGGGGTGCACAGTACGCACAGTCGCCGCCACGGTGCGCGCCTGCAAGCGCCTCCAAGACACTGGGACGTTAGCACCCTTTCCGCGTGTCTAGGTGGACGCGGGATCTGATGCTAACTAGACGCATGGCTGAGATCCGTGATGGGAGGTGGCTAGTGGATATCTGATATCCTGGCTGGAGTGCTCGCCATGAGGGCCCCTGTCTTGGCATCCGCTCCAAGCCGATCCCTGCCCTGTCCACTTTGCCCATCAGAAAGGCGTATGGGGTCGGCGAAAAATACCGCAAACGCACACAACCCTATAGGATCACCCCCCGTCAGCTCGCCAAGACATTGTCGGCCCCTCTTGGTCCCAGACAGCCCCACCTCGTCAGGTGGTGACCATGCCGGCATTGGCCAGCACGACCACCGTTTGTCTCGCGGGCGGGCCTCTCTCCGCCTTGCCTCGTATCGGTATCCAGGCGTGTTCCCACATTGTGCAGCGCGAGGTCGTCACCGCCCGGCACTAGGTTGGCTGCGGGAGTGGGTTCCGTGTGGGCCTATGGTGTCGGCCAAAGAGAGGTGTGTGTGTCTGACCGATGCGCGCTTTTTTTTGCACCCCTGTCGGCCTTCCTTAAAAGTATAAATAAAAACTAAACAGATCGGTATTTCAATTGGTAGAAGATACTCTTTGGGTGCTACAAGGGGGACACAGTTTTGTTAAAGGAATTAGGAAAGTGATAATGCAGGTGGTTGAGAGATGCTGGGTGCGCTAGCAGAGTGTACCCTGAGAGATGGAACGCACAATGAGGCGGTGCAAAAACCTCCACTGCATATTAGACTTCAAGTGCTTTTCATCATCCTCCCTTTGCACACTCTCGACCCACACGCTCTCTCCTGCGCGCACACGTCGCTCGCACCACTGCCTCGTCCTTTTTCATCCTCTTTAACAGGCACTACACCGCTCACATCTCTTTTCACATCCATCGCCACCCACCTCTCCTCTCTCCACATCCTTCCACGCGCAGCCGTGAGCGCTCACCTTCACCATGGCGCCCTCGCCACCTCTCATCGTGACCACCGATCTCGATGGTCCCGCTGCGTCGGTAGCAGACACGCAATCCCCTGCGACGCCCAGCCGACATCGCAGAGCCGACTCTGAGCTTAGCGATCCCACCCGTCTGTCGCCCGCAGCAGCCAACGCTCCCAGCTCAAGTACTGGTCCCCCCTCGTTCACCCCGCCCTCTCCGACCCTGACAAACTCGTCTGTCCACTTCTCCGATGAGCTCCCCACCCCCACGTCCCCGACCAGTAGCGTTCCGTTCCGCGACGCGGACGGCACTCTGCCGCCCATTGGGGAAGACCGGTCGCTTGACCACAAGCCCTCCTGGAGCGTCGCTTCGGCGCCCTCGTTCAATGACGTTCATAGGCTCGATCACGACGCCAACGATGGCCGCAAGAAGAAGAAGAAGAAGAAGGGATCGAAGGATGACGATGACGCCGAGGAGGGCGGCAAGAAGGACAAGAACGCCCCTCTCATCTCCCACCTCGACCCCGAAAAGGACACCACCGACCCCGCCCCTTTCCGGGAAAAGCCATCGCGACTGGCCATGCTGGTCGATCCCAAGTCGCTGGACGATCTGGAAAAGGTGAGTTGGTTTTCTCTCCTCAAAGAGTTTGAAACATGAGACGGTGTCGCCGTGGCACACGGGCCGTTCACACCCCCTTAGTAACGGCTACGCCAGAAAAAAACAGTACTGACGCAGATGCAGATTGGTGGTGTGACCGGCGTGCTCGACGGGCTTGGCACCGACCCTACAAAGGGCCTCCCCCACGGTCCCGCAGACGGCGGAGCTCCTCGTTCGTCGGCCGACTTGAATCATGCGCACGACGGTGCTCAGTGGGCCGCGACTTACGATGACCGTCGTCGCGTATACGGACGCAATGACCTGCCCGTGCGCCCCAGCAAATCGATCTGGGAGCTCATGTGGATCGCTTTCAAGGACAAGGTTTTGGTGCGTCAAAGTGAAACCGAATGCGGTGGAGCCTAACTTTTTCCCAGATTCTTCTTTCCATCGCTGCCGTCATCTCCCTAGCCCTCGGTCTCTACCAGGACCTTGGTGTCGACGAGCCCCTGGAGTACAGCGACGAGTGCCCGCAAGGATGCAAGCCCCCCAAGGTCGACTGGATCGAGGGTGTCGCTATTATGGTCGCTATTGTCATCGTCGTGCTTGTTGGCTCCATCAACGACTGGCAGAAGGAACGCCAGTTCAAGAAGCTCAACGACAAGCGTGAGGATCGTACTGTCAAGGTCATTCGCGGCGGAACGGAAATGGTCATCAACGTCAAGGAGCTTGTGGTCGGTGATGTTGCCCTACTTGAGCCCGGAGAGGTCGTCCCCGTCGACGGCATCTTCCTCCGCGGCCACAACGTTCGTTGCGACGAGTCTGGTGCTACTGGTGAATCCGACGCTATCAGGAAGTCCACCTACGACGAGTGCATCAACGAGCGCAACGCTCTCCAGCCTGGCAAGCGCGCCAAGCTGGACTGCTTCATGATTTCTGGTTCCAAGGTTCTTGAGGGCGTCGGCGAGTACCTCGTCATATCGGTCGGCACGTACTCATTCAACGGTCGTATCATGATGGCCATGCGCACCGACACCGAGGAGACACCCCTGCAGATCAAGCTTAACAGGCTCGCCGAGCTCATCGCCAAGTGTGGCGGTACCGCTGGTCTCCTTCTCTTCGTTGCCCTCATGATCCGTTTCTTTGTTTCGCTCAAGACCGAGCCTGACCGCACCCCCAATCAGAAGGGCCAGGCATTTATCCAAATTCTCATTATCTCAGTCACCCTCATTGTCGTCGCGGTTCCCGAAGGCCTTCCTCTTGCCGTCACCCTTGCGCTCGCCTTTGCAACCAAGCGTATGACCAAGCAGAACCTGCTTGTGCGTGTGCTCGGCTCATGTGAGACCATGGGTCACGCGACCGTCGTCTGTACCGACAAGACCGGTACCCTTACGCAAAACGTCATGTCGGTCGTCGCTGGATCTCTAGGTGTTCACGGCAAGTTTGTATACAACATCAAGGACAACCAGGAGCGTTCCATTGCCGACACGGACGGTGCTGCCCGTGACGACTTTTCGTTCGACATGGAGGAGATGAACTCAATCGCCTCCCCCGAGGTTCAGAATCTGTTCAACGACGCCATCTGCATCAACTCGACCGCTTTCGAGGACCGCGACCAGGACGGCAAGACCGAGTTTGTGGGCTCCAAGACCGAGACGGCTCTGCTCCGCTTTGCGCAGGAACTCGGCTGGGCAAACTGGAAGACGACTCGTGAGAGCGCCCAGGTTGTCATGATGATCCCCTTCTCGTCCGAGCTCAAGGCCATGGGTGTCGTCGTCAAGGTTGGCGACAAGTATCGCCTCTTCATCAAGGGTGCCTCGGAGGTTCTCACCAAGAACTGCACGCGCTACGTCAACGTCGGCCGCGAGCCCACACCCGGCATCCAGACGGCCGAATTTGACAACACCACCTCGCAGAACATTGCCAAGACCATTGTCTTCTACGCCGACCAGACCCTACGCACCCTCGCCCTCTGCTACCGCGACTTTGAACAGTGGCCCCCTGCCAACGCCCCCGAGGGATGCGGTGCTGAGGACGTGCCCTACGAGCTCATCTCGCGCGACCTGACGCTCATCGCCATCACCGGTATCGAAGATCCTCTCCGCCCCGGTGTCACTCAGGCGGTTGCTGAGTGCCAGGGCGCTGGTGTCGCCGTCAAGATGTGCACTGGTGACAACGTCCTTACCGCTCGCTCCATCGCGAAGCAGTGTGGCATCTTCTCCGCTGGTGGTATCGTCATGGAGGGCCCCGTGTTCCGTAAGCTCTCTGACGCCGACCGTCTCGAGATTGTTCCCCGCCTCCAGATTCTCGCCCGCTCCTCGCCCGAGGACAAGAAGCTACTTGTCAAGACCTTGAAGAGCATGGGCGAGGTCGTCGGTGTCACCGGTGACGGAACCAACGATGGGCCTGCTCTCAAGCTCGCCAATGTCGGGTTTGCCATGGGTATCGCCGGTACCGAGGTCGCCAAGGAAGCGTCCGACATTATCCTCATGGATGATTCGTTCTCTAACATTGTTCTCGCCGTCATGTGGGGCCGCTGCGTCAACGACTCGGTAAAAAAGTTCCTTCAGTTCCAGATCTCGGTGAACATTACTGCTGTCGTCATCACATTTGTTTCCGCCGTCGCCTCGGCCACCGAGTCGTCGGTTCTCACGGCCGTCCAGCTTCTCTGGGTCAACCTCATCATGGATACGTTTGCCGCCCTCGCCCTGGCCACCGACCCGGCCACCCGCAGCAGTCTCGACCGCAAGCCCGACCGCAAGGACGCCCCGCTCATCTCTGTCGACATGTGGAAGATGATTGCCGTCCAGGCCACCTACCAAGTTATCGTCTGTTTAATCCTGCACTTCCGCGGAGGCGACATTCTGGGTCTGGACATGACCGACAAGGGCCAACAGACCGAGCTTCGTACCCTCGTCTTCAACTGCTTCGTCTTCTGCCAGATCTTCAACCAGCTCAACTGTCGCCGTCTGGACCGCAAATTCAACGTTCTCGAGGGCTTCTTCCGCAACGTCTGGTTTATGGGCATCTTCCTCATCATGGTTGGTGGCCAAGTTCTCATCATTGAAGTTGGTGGCGCTGCGTTCTCGGTCACTCGTCTCTATGGTCGAGACTGGGGTATTTCGATCGTTGTTGGTTTCGTCTCCATCATCCTCGGTGCTATTGTGCGCATAATCCCCACTCGTCCCATCGAGAAGCTCCTCGTCAGGATGAAGCTCTTCCCCGACCCGGACAAGCTTCCCGTCATTATCGACGACGATGACGACTCGATCAACGAGAAGCACGATGGCTACATCTACAACCCCGCCCTCGAGAAGGTCAAGGACAACCTCACGACGTTTGCGCGTATCCGCGGCGGCCGCCTCGGCGCCTCGTCTCTTGTCGGCGGTTCGCGTCACTCGGAGCTCCGCAAGGCAGACATCCAGCTGCCGTCGCTGCTCACCATGGTACCCACCCTCGTCGCCGGCACTGTCGGCGCCGGCCACACTTGGGTCTCGCATGCCAACCACATTGGCCTTGCGAACCCCGCCGCACAGGAAATGTCGCGCTCCCAGACGGACCTGTACGCTGGTCGTGTCCAGCTCCACCCTGACACGGACCCCGACGACCCCATGTACGCAAAGTTCGGCCTTGAACCGCCAAACAAGGGTGCAGCGCGGTAGAAGAGATGCGCCAATTGCCTGTGGAGCAGCACGCATGCACGGCAACCTCTCGAAAACTCTCCTTCAATTCTTCTTTTGTCATCATGTTCTCAATGTCTCGCCCCGCAAACATACACAGTTTCCCTTGTCTCTGCTCCCTTACTCGATGGCTCGCATACTACGTTACAATTTCTGATTCCCCTTCCCAGCCGCTGCGTGGCTACATTACACCCTATAGACCTGCCTCTCCTTCCTCTTCTTTTCTCGTTTTGTACACATGAATGGGCAGTGGCCCTGTTGTCCTGTGCCCCCTACGGGTTTGGGCATGTAGTTGGATGGATGCACTAGATGGAAGAAGTCCGCAGCGCTCAGAAGTAGAACGCAATCTAGAAGGTGCTCTGTGCCACTTTTCCCATGATTCATATCGTCACTGGCACTCGGCATCGCGTCGGGCGAGGCCAGAGGCCAAGCCAGACGTAGGCCGAGCTGAGTGTGCGGAGAGACCTGGGACCGTGCACACGCCTCCGCCTAGGGTGGGTCCGCTAAGATCGATCAGAGGCCAGCACCAGAACATCATTGCTGCCAAGGAGGACGTAAGGACTCCACACTCCAACTGCTCCACCTCGACAGCGGGACAAGCCACAACGCTACCCACACTGCACGCCTGTTACGCCACCATGCCATATGCCCTCAGTCTGGGTCCCAGCTCAAAGCCTCCAATCGGGCGAGTCGGGAAAGGGCTGGCTGCTGCATGACGACTATTATATTACCGGAATCCTGGTGTTAGCGTTGTGCTTCAGAGCTTCAGGACCATGGATGGAGGGACGAGGCAACGCTTACCTCTTTGCCTGTATTTGGTGCATGTCCTGAGGCTCCGGGCTGGCTTCAGGAGGGCCCTGTATGTTGTCTGCGTTGCAGAATCGGCCCCGCCCTCCGCGCCAAGCTGCTCTGGCCATCTGGGGGACTAACGGGCAAGCCAACGACAGGCAGCGATCTGCAGCGTCGTCCCCGGCACTGGCCAGCACATCACACATGACCACAGCAACCCACAGCCTGGCCCGTCTGGACATAGAATCCGCGTCCGACTGCTCTAGGTTCTGAATCCTGAGCAGACTGGACGCTGGAAGTAAACCAAGCCTGGACTCGCCCCCAGGTACATGATATCAGTGTGTGCCTGCCACATGCTGCATCCCGTGGTCTAGCACACGGAGCGCTGGGCATTGCATTGTACCTAACATGGTCCTGCAAGTCAGGTCCCAGAAGCTCGAGGCGTCCGAGAAAGGAGAGGGCGCAGCGTGCGGCGTGAGGCTCGGGCTCGTCGGGGTTCGTTGTTCGGCGGCCCCGCCTCCTTCCGGATCGGGCGGCCGGTTGGAGCCGGGGGAGAGGGCCGGCGGCGCTAGGGGTTGTCTGCATGGCCCGATATCCTGCCAGGGGGGGGGGGGGGCTTCTAACTGGGGTCTGGACCTTTGGGACGCGCGGTCATTATGGCACCAGCTCCAACGTCCTTGGCGTGCGGGGCCTTTTTCGATACTCGCCAGGAGGGTCGGACGCCGAGAGGCGGTTGGAGCAGCAGTGTGGCATGTGGCGACAAAAGAACACACGGGTGGCGTCAAACAATAAAGAGACGTCAGAAGGGCATCTGCTCATGTCTGGAGATAGTCACGGGCAGGCGGCATGGCGAACGCCATGGCGATATCGCGCTCACGGTGGGGGAGCGGCGGCGGCGCCTGCGGTGCCGCAGTGATATCGTATGTGGCTGCACCGCTGCGGCAATCGGCAGAGGTGGCGAGGGACGGGCAGGGGGCGACAGATTGGTGCGTCCTCACTCGGGGACAGTGGGGGTCACCGCGCACCAGGGTGACAGCTGATGAGGGCACCAGCACCAGGCGAGAGAGAGAGAGAGACAGCGAAGACGTAACGAAACCCTCCGTTGGGCGTGCTCCAAAGCGGGAAGCTGCTGCCGACTGGGTGTTGGCCAGAAGGTTGCACGCATAGGCATTGTGCTCGCTGACTGACACATCCTGCACCGCGCGACCTTGAACAATAGATAAATAGCGATACCACCCCAGCGGGCTATCGCCAGTTTCTTGTCGCTTGGTTCGCTCCCGCTCTGTTAAGTGTTCAAGTGTTCCTAGTCATTGCCCCTTTCCGCTACGAGCACCTCAACGGCACCTCTGCACCACTCTCTCCTCTCCGTCTTGAATTCCTCAGGCAACACCTCCCTACTCCTGACCCTATCCATCTCCCCTCGCCCACCATGGCCCCGACCGTCTGGGCCGCCGAGGCCGACCTCGGTCGGCGGGGGAACTCTGCCACAATCGAAGGAAGCCTCGCCACTGCCGACGAGAGCAGCCTCCCACTGTGCATCCCCATGTGTATCTCGCGCGGCAACGCCGAAGGCTGTGATCCCAATGACCTGCTGTGTCTCTGCAATAGCCAGACTTACCAGATGAGCGTCTTGGTGAGTAGTGACTGCCTGCTGTCTGAGGGCAGGTTTCCCGAAAGGATCCGCCCCGTGCACTACTCCCTTGCCTAGCATCACCCATTCCCACTGACCGGCCTTTCTGACGCCTAGAACTGCTGGAGCGGGCTCTGCTCGGCCAGTGAGCTCAACACGGCGCTCGTCTATGCCCAGGACCAGTGCCTCCAGGCCAGTGCAGGCTCTGGCGGCAATACATCTTCTCTCGGCTCCAACGCATCCCTCCCGGTCGCCACCAACATTATTTTCCCACCAGTCATCCTCACGCACACGGCACACCACATCCAGATTATTGTGAGTGACGGAGCTTTGGCCTTGTCGTGTGGACGATATGAGCACAGTCGTGAGGCCGTCACAACGCAAGGTATCTGTGGTCTGTCTCCTTTGTTCCCCGGGGTCGGCCGGGGATCGGCAGTCTGGATTTCGGGCCAGGATACTATTTGTTCGTGTCCGCCGTTCACAGTTCGGCGCCCGCGTGTTGCCGTTGTCGGCAGCGGTCTCTGGTTGCTCTCGTAGGGGACGGTATTGTTTTACGTCATGGCTCATGGTCGTTCATCCACCACTGTCCTTCACCGCCTTGAACACTTGTGGAGTGTCGTCGCCGCTCGCCGTTGCACGTCTCCACCTGCTCAACCGACATATCCAGTCCAACCTGATGGTCGAGGACCGTCGTGGACCTTGTGTCTCATCGCCGCACAGGTCGCCTCTGTGGCGCCCCACGTTCCCCAGAAAAGCCGATCCCCGCCGTGTCGTCACGAGCTCGTGTGCTGCGTGGCGTCCGGCCGCGGTCAACAGTCTGCTCGCGTCCCCTTCTGCCCTGCTGGCCGCTTGTCGGTCGCATCCAGTTGGACGAACATGCACTAACTCGGTTTCCACAGATGTCGTCCATCTGCTCCCTGTTCCTCGTCATTGCCGTCGTCCTCGGCATCTTCAACTGCAGGAACCAAATGAAGCGCGAGGCTGAAGTTGCTGAGAGGTGCGTAGTCAGGGTTTTCAAGGATGTGTGTGAGTGTATCGGAGGCGTAGGTGTGTGTGTGTGTGTGTGTGTGTGTGTGTGTGTGTGTGTGTGTGTGTGTGTGTGTGTGTGTGTGTGTTTGTGTGTGGCGGCAGCCCCATGTCTCTTTTGTCTCGTCCCGGGCCGCGGCCTCCCCGCCTGGGTGTCATTCCACATTCCACTCACCAAGGCCCCCACAGGTGGACACACAATTCGGGAGACATCAAGCTGCGCGGCATCCGCTCGCAGACGTCGACGACCGAGCTAGAGTGCGAGCAGACGTACACCCAGTTTCTGCGCACCATTCCTGGCCGCCACGCACTCGGGCCGCTCGACTCGATCACCGAGGTCGACGGCGACTTTAGGATGACACTGCCGGCGCCCGACGACCACTTGCGCGAGCCCAGCAGCAGTCGCGAGCACTCTGTTCGCGGCTCTGGCATGGGCACCGGGCGGGGCTTCGGAATCGACTCCGGCGGGTCCGTGGGCCCGTCGTTCAACCGGCCGAACCGCGGCATGGGGCTGGACTCCCGCGGCAGTGTCAGTACTGCGGGCTTTACGAACCGCATCAGTCCCGAGGAACGTGAGGCACTGCGCCAAGGTAGCATGGGCGTGGACATTGGCACGAGCGAGGATGAGCCGCGCTCCGACACGGGCTCAGAGCAGGACCTCGTCTCGTCTCGTCCGGAGAGCTCAGCACTCGGCTCTGCCACTTACCCCTCAATGGAGAAGGACGGCACCCAGTACAAGCTGGGGCCTGGTTTGGACAAGGGCAAGGGCAAGGCCCAGGCAACGGTCGAGAGCGTACACGACTCGTGCTCCTTCACCGGGTCGACACACCCGAGCCCGAGCATCAACGCCCCGAGCACCTTCGGTGGGCGCCATGGCGACGATGGCGATGACCATGTGCCGCCGTCGCCCACGATGCACCCCCTCTCCGAGTTTGGGAGCACGACCAACCTGCGCAAGGTTATGGGCACACCGCCGCCGACGCCGCAGACGTAGCAGTGAAACATACTCCGACCTGCTTGAGCACGTTTGCGTACGATGGACGAGACGGCGATGAACGAACACACCCACGAAAGCGACCTTGACGCGCGATATCCTGGATACTTTTGGGCACATTATCATTTATCTTATCCACCTTCTGTGATCTCCTATCAGCTGTCATGATACGTGATTGGTCTAGTGATGCAGATTGAGAAGCCAGTTACGGTTAGCAGTCAGAATGTCGCGACGTGCTATTCTGGCTTATGATATGGCGCTCCACATGAATACCCTTGCTGAACCATTACTTCCGCATCCAGCTCACCACCGATTCTATTCCCTGTGTCTCACATGCGCTCACAACTCGTCGTGTCCGTGCTCGCCCGCCATGCGGTGCGCGTCATTCCGCTTGAAGAAGGCTAGCTTCTTCATAACCTGGTCGTCGTCGTCCTCGGGATACTTGACCATACGCGACTCGTCGTGGCTCAGCGTGATTGGGCGCATAGTTGGGCGGAAGATGGGATCCCACTGCGCCGAGGTAGGTGTGGGAAGCACCGCAGACGGAGGGTAGCTGAGGGTCAGCCATGCGCATGGTTATGGTGTACTGCGCGGCACCGGCACTCACATGATGCCGTCCTGAGGACAGTTGCCGACCAGGACCTTCTGGTTGCCCGCAGCGACGAAGCGCTCGAGGTTGCTGATAATGCTGACTGGGTACACCACGGCCTCGAGAGTCGCGTTGTTGCAGAGCACAACGGGGAGAAGACTGTCAGGGGACAGCGCCATCGTGATGTCCGCGAGGCGATACCTGACGTCTTCGGCAGGGGTGATCTGTGGGGAACACGTATCAGCTCGTAGTTTGGGCATTGTTGGGCAATAAGCTACTCACACCAGCCGCCTCCAGCCATTCTCCGATACGGAGGTACGAGTGCAGCTCGTCAAGCGCGCGGAAGAAGCGAGATGGGTCCCCGTCACAGATGGACGAGACGAAGCGGCCATCCGTGTTCCACTAACAAGTCAGATACATTGCCTGCCGAGTTGGCAGTCGTTTTGCACTCACAACACGCTCCCACATCTCCTCGACACTCTCCCCACTCTCGCTCGGCACCCACGCTCTCTCGGCGAGGTCGGCATCGAAACCTGCGCGGGCACAGCGCGACCCAATTTCCTCGCTTGTCATCTTTTCGTTGCTTGCTTGCTTTGGCTCAGACCCGTCGCACCTGTATGGAGTCAACCAAACGGCTCCTACGATGACATTGAACTGCGGGGAGAGGCACACATCCACTCACTCGCGAATGTCGACGCCATTGATGCCCCACTTGCCGTTATCGCCAGACTCCGGGTCGAAGCGCTGCTTGAAGAGCCACAAGCCGGCGCGGGGCACGCAGCACGGATCGGCGTCGCGTGCGGCGGGCGTGCATGATACGAGATTTGGCGGGCAGTCCTGGGGTGGCGTGGCTAGTGCGGACGTCGCGGCGACAGCAATGGAGACGAGCGCCAGGACGGAGATCATGGTGGTTGTTGGTGACAGGTGAGAGGAGACTCAGGATCTTCGGCAATGACGGCGGCCTCTGACGGCAGACCGTGAGGGACACATCAGAACGATTGGACCCTGAGTGGTCGACCTGCCCTGGTACCAGAATTTGACTCACCAACCGTCCGCCCACCTCCACGAACCGATATTCGATGACATGTTGGACGGCAACTCGCACTAGTCTTCCAGCCGTCGGCACAAGCGATGAGGTGCTTGCCCGCCCACGCTTGGACACTCTGCGCGTTGGCGGTGTTAGGAGATGCTCGGCAACGCGTATCTTGCACAGAGGACGTGTGGCAAGCTCCCCCCGCCCCAGACGCGGGGACTAAGGCCGCCTTTCGGCAGCGCGATACCCAAAGGGACGCGCTCGCACCCTTACTCCGCCGCAGATTCTTGCTCTGCTACCTGCCAGGCATACGTCGCTTCACGTCGGTCTCGTTGACATGCGTTGGTGGGCCGAGCTGGGCCCTTGGAATACAGGCACGCATTTGCGGCCTCTCCCATCTCCCAGCAGGCCGTCCGTATATAGATGTTAGACATCAAGAGAAGATTTCTGTACGAACAATTACCACTTCCATTCGTTCCTTCAACCACCTCATCATCGATCGACATCCGAAAAAATCATGGCCGAGTTACTGGCAGTCGCCGTGCGCCGCGCGATGAACCAAGACGGGGCCGAGGTGCCCAGCGCACCCCCCGAGTCGCCGTATGGCTACACGCCTGGCCTAGCCAGCTGTGTGGCTTTTGTCGTCGTCTTCTCACTACTCACTATTGTCCACCTCGGCCTTGCGATTAGGTACAAGTACGCGGTGGCAATAGCCACAATGGTAGCGGGTGGCATCCTCGAGATTGTCGGTTGGGCGGGCCGCCTTTGGTCCTACAAGAACGTGTTGATCTGGGACAATTTCATCATGCAGATTTGTTGGTGAGTGGCGACCATACGGGAATTCGCTACAGGAAATCGCGGCATCGATCGCTGGCATCCGATTCACCGTTTGCTCACATCTAGCCTTATCCTCGGTCCGGTCTTCTTCTCGGCCTGGGACTACACACTTCTAGGCCTGTGCATCAGGCGGCTCGGTCCTCAGTATTCACTCATCGGGCCGAACCTTTACCTCATTATCTTCATCATTGCAGACATCGTTTCTCTCGTCCTCCAAGCCATTGGCGGGGGCGGCGCGGCCGTTAATGCTGAGAATTATGAGGACACAACCACGAACACGAACATCAGTGCGTACTCCACTCTTCTCCCAGCTGACACCAGTGCTCGCCGGTATCCTGTTCCAGCTCGGCACAACGACCATCTTCGTTGTCCTCGCCATCGACTTTATGGTGCGCGTCATGTGGAACAAGCCGTACCCGGCCCGGTGGCGCAACCTATGTGTACGCCGAAAGAACAGGAAGAACGATCAGAGCGACGCCAGCCCGGGACGTGACGTAGACACAGCGGCCACTGGGGCTGGCAGTGTGACTACCGCCACTGACCTCGAGGAAGCAGCGGGTGACAAGGAGGGCAAGGCCGTGCGCGGTGGAGAGCATGGCGGCCGCGACCCGTGGCTACGCAAGAGCCAGTTCCTTCTCCTGGGCGTCGCATGGGCAACACTCATGATCTACATCCGTGGCATCTACCGTTCCATTGAGCTCGCCGAAGGATGGTCCGGCAGGATTATCACCACAGAGGTGGGTAGCGCTGGGACATGAGGTGCTGACACCGAACAGAGCTACTTTATCTGGCTCGACGGGTTCATGATGGTGCTCTGCATGGCCGGCCTGGCCGTTGCCCACCCCGGGTGGCTTCTGCCCCCGCGCACTTGGCGCAGGTCAAACCTTTAACGTCGTTGTCGTTGCCCGAGGGCTGTCCAATTAGACTTATCGACCCCCCTTTGGTGGCTGACTGACCAATCTCTATACTTTAGATAACAACTATGGTGTATATAATAACACTTGTACATACTTGGACACCGATGTTAGCCTTATGCAGTCCGTTCTACGACAAATGGCCTAAAGGCTGCTGATATCATCAAAGCTTGTCCGTACTGTAAAGGCTTCAAATTCTTGTTCCCATGAACAGCAGATGTAACCAGAGCCTCACACGTGTTTATGCCCTTAGTCGCCACTCTCCAGAGGTGGATGGAACTTGTGGACGGTCCTTCTTGATCTTGAGGAAGGAGAGAGAGAGGAGCAGGAGGCGTTCGGCTGGTGTCATTGTTTATATCCCTCCCAACGCACCATGCCAGGGTGATGTTGTTGTACCTGGTGTCTCGTGATGAGACGGTCTGCTGCACTCTCATCCTAGCCCATGTACCACTGCGAGGTTGCAGTACCTCTTACGAGGAGCCGACGTGCTGCCTCTCGCGATCAGTGCTCTGTTGAAGTGTCAGCGCCTCGAAAATCACCTCGCCTCTCAGTTGCCTTGCTTTCCTTCCTTTCTATGTTCCTGTTCACTCCTTGGTATGGATTGCTTTCCGACTGCATTGAGACATTCTGTATGGGAGATCTTCAAGGTGCCCACGCCACCTGGACCCCGTGGCGTAATGGTAGCGCGTGAGATTCCAAAGCAGGAATATCTCCCTCCTCTTCAGGAGCCTCCTCAAGGTTGTCCGTTCGATTCGGGCCGGGGTCGGGCCGCTCGCCTGTGAGCATTCGCGAGCGTGCGGGACCTTTTTGCTTTCGATTGATTGTGGACTCGGAAGTTGGTGTGGAACCCGTGGGCCACGAATGAGCGGAATATGACCCCTCTTGATATATAAGTCTTTTGGTGACGGCGACTCGATGGTCGCTCCATCTGCAGTCCTTTAACAGCGGGCTCAGTCAGAAAGGGAGGGACAGCGCGTGGTCTGGGCAGTGCGCCGGGCTTAGCGAGGGTCCCCGCACGAATTACACTACCAAGGCCTGAATCGGAACTTGTCGTGTATCCCACACTGGATCCTACTGCCGATTCTAATCATGTGCGCGTCGAGGATCATGTCATACTCGTAAACTACAAACCCATTATATAACTCAACTCAAAAAGGAAACGCTAACACATACACTGTTCCATGGCCTACGAGGACAGGTCATCGTGCGCAGTGTGCTTGCGACGGCGGAAGACGTTGCGCTCGAGGCCATCCTTGCCAACCTCCTGCTCGCGCACAAGCGTGTAGCGCCCGACGAGGGGCAGGATGTGCGCCCAGATGACCCAGTAAAGGAAGCCAAGGCCGAAGATGGCCCAGCCGGCGACCGCGTGCGTCCAGTACGGCAGCGATTTGTAGGGTTCGCCGCCGGGGGGCGGGGGGATGAAGGGGACAACGAAGAGGAAAACGTTGGCAGCGCCGAAGAAGGCAGCGGCAAGAGTGGCGGGGATGCCAGGGCTCTTCCAGTCGGGGTATGGGCGGAAGTGCAGATAGACGATGCCAAGCGAGATGACGGCGTTAATGACGGAGAGAGGGTAGGAGATCTTAAGAGTGTCAGTGGAAAAAGCGACGGAGGACGATCCATAGAGACTCACAGTGTTGATGACAAAGGCGTATGCATCACCGGGAGGCAAGGCGAAAATGGTGATCACACACACCGCCCAATCTGGCGACTGTTAGCACCAAACAGGAACACCATGACTCTGTCGACTTACGGAGAGCGAGACCAGCGAGCGGCGCGTTGAAGGGACGGTTGCTGCCCCAGAACTTGGAGAAGGGGAGGATGCCCTCACGACCCAGCTCCTGGTTGACACGACCCTGCGAGAAGACAACTGAGAGAGTGTTGCCAAGGGCGGATAGGGCAACAAACACAGAGAGTGCGCGCTCCGCCCGGTGACCGTAGACGTTGCGGAAGAGGAGTGCGGCAACGAGGGTTCCCGACCCGGTGATCTCCTCCTTGGTGGCGGCGGCAAAGTAGGCAATGTTGGCGAGGATATAGAGGACCGTAATGAGGCCAATGGCGAAGGGACCGGCGATACGGAGCGTGCGCTTCGGGTTCTTCACCTCCGAGAGTGCCTGATAAGATTAGAACTGAATCCGCCATATCCGTCCGATAAAAACAACTTACGTAATTGACATTGGAGAATCCAATGTAGCTCCAGATCACGTTGTACAGCGAAAGGCAGAACGAGGTGGCGCTGGCCGTTGTGCCCTCAAACGCATTGTGGAAGTTGTTGGGCTTGGGGATCTTCATGTGGCCGCCCAGCGCGACAAAGCCGGTGATGACGATGAACACAAGGATAATGACCTTGAGGCCGCCCAGCGCGTTCTGGATCCAGAGGCCCCAACGGACGCGCGTGCCGTGGATGAGGAACGCAAACGTAACGGCGGCGAAACCGATCGCGCGGCGCGTCCACTGACCCGGGTTCTCCTGGTTGGCCGCGCGCAGGATGTACTCGCCAAAGACAATCGAGTTGCCCGACGCCCAGCCGAGGAGCACGGCGTTGGCAGCGTACGTGCTGGTCGCGAGGAACTTTGGCCGGCGCCACAGATACTCAAAGTAGTTCTTCTCGCCGCCATTCTTGGGGATGTGGGTGCCCCAGACAATGTAGACCCACATGCCGGCCGCCGCAATGATGGAGCCAATCACCCACATGAAACTGTAACGTCAGCCACACCTGTCACGCGAATGCCACATCCCGCAAGCGTCACACTGCGCACTCACAGGGAAAGACCAACACTGCCACTGAGGGAGAGGATGTACGAGGGAGTAGCAAACACACCCTGCAGAGTCAGCTCCTGTAGGCACCCGTACACTCAGTCGCCACGACGCACGGTGCCAATGATGCGGTTGAAGATGATGAACACGGCAGACACGAGGCCGATTTGCCTGCGGCCAGGCAGACTGTCCTCGGACCCGGCGGCATGGAGGGTGAGCTCGCCCTCGCCCGAGTAGTCAGAGCCCTTCTTGTCGACGGTTGCGCCGTAGGACTGGGTGGAAGTCATGGTGGTAAGTAGTTGGAACGTTTGGGACCACCTCTCTCTTCCATCGTCTCCATCTTTTTAAAGTCCACTCTAGCTCGCACTCGGCTGATCTCCAGGCGCGACAGTGAGCAAAAATGGTCAGACGAGATCAAACGAGATCAAACGAGATCAAACATAAATTGCGGCCCAGCCAGTAGTCGAATTGTCGTCAAGTGCGACACCAGTTGCGTGCTCTGGCGACAACACTCGGAAGATGAGCCCTGTGCCTGGCTGGCACTGTACCAAGCCGTTTGGAATGGAATGCTTTGCGGATCTGGGTTTCGGCACGTGCTCGAGTTGTGTGCCATAGTGGCAACCCGATGTTAGCGGCAACTCAATGTTTCGGCGGTGAAATAAGTAGGCTTGGGATAGCCTGCCCCGGCAATTGACATTGACCTGGTTTGGGCTTTGGCGGGAGTCTCCCTCCTCCCCCTCGGACATTACTGGCTGGTGAGCGAGGTTGTCGAGCTGCTCGTGTGCAAGAAATTTTCTTAATTTATTATTGACGGAAAAATGACAGTTTTGCACTAGAACTTCAGGGCCGTTGAAACTGCACCACGTTGAGCATGTGATCCGGCCATGGTCCGGGACCTCGGTCGGGAAAACTACCGGATCTTGGCGCCCGCTGTGCGCTGCGAAAGCAAACGCGTGACGGATCGACGGGGGGAAATGCACAGCGCGTTGGCGATCGGGCGTCGATCTGGCGTCATCAGTAAATACAGACACGCCCGAGTTTAAAATATGCATCTATCCGTCTCTTCACAGCTTGGCCCGCACATCCTCCCCACCAGCAGCAGGTTTGGGGGGCGGGGTCACCAGCTCGGGCGGGGTCGGGTAACTCGCATAGATCTCTTGCGGACTTTGGCCCCATGCACCCGCAGCGAGAGTCTGCAGGAAGCGCCGCCCGGCTGCGGCAACGGCGGTCGGCGCCTCCTCGACGACCAGGTGCTGCGACCCGGTGAGGCGCTCGTTGCGCGACAGCGGGGGCCTCCAGACGTACTCGCGCGTAATGACCGGGTCGAGCGACGGTTCACCGGCCATGAGAAAGCCGACTGGTGCCTTGATGCGCGGAAGGCGGTACCACGCTCCGTCGGACGCGGTGGGCTCGCAGAAGACGGATGCCTCGCTCCACCCCGGGGTCGCGAGCTCGACCGCGCCGGGCTCTCCATCAATGTCCACCATGCCGTGCGAGACGGTCAGGTCAATGATCTCGGGGTCCCACCGCTGGTAGAACGGAAGAGCGAGCAGGCTCTCGCGCGCGGCATCACGCGACACCCAGCGGTCGCGGCGCTTCAGGGCGCCACGCACCCGCCCGTAGTGGTATCTTTCCGGTGTGATCGATTCCTCTATCGGCCGGTAACCGGGCCGCACCATTGGGTCGGCGAGGAACAGGCCCTCGAATAGGTCAGAGCGCACCGCCGCTGCCGCCATGTGTCCGATGCCGCCATACGATGCGCCAAAGGCCACAACCTTGCCTGCCGGCGCCACCTTGTCCGACCATTCCAGCTGCCACGGCGTAGTCTGCCCAGAAGTCTCCCCCGCCTTGACAGACGGCAGTACGTAGAGCAGAAAGTTGAGCACATCACGGCCTGTGTCGTCCCACGTCTCGCAGGGGCCGATTAGCCCAGCGTTCAAGTCCATGGACAGGTTGTGCGTCGACGAGTCCATGAACCACACGTCGTCGATCTCAAACAGGGCGTCCCCGCCGAGCGGAGCCCCAGTGCCGTACTGCGCCGCAGGTGCCGTTTCATCCAGGAGGCAGCGGATAACTGGATGCCAATGCTGGTGGTCAGCGGGGATTTCCCCGATAAGATAAGCGCAGGGTGCCACCCACCTCCTTGTGCATGCCGTTGGCGTGGGTACACAGGATCGTCTTGCCCCCTGAAGGCATCGCGCGGCGCCACCGCTCCATGCCGACAAACAGGCCGGACGGCGCCGCGGCCGCGGCCTCCTCCAGGCTCCATTCGTGTGCGGCGTAGCGCTGCCTGACGCACGACGCAACCTCGCGGTGCAGCCGCGCGTTGCGCGCGTCCTTGCTCGCATCCTGGGCCGGCGGGGGCGGGCCGTACGGGTGCGAGTCTCGGGAGAGGGTGCCGTGCGACTCGCGCAGCTGCCGGGGGTACGCGGCGGGCACGGCGTGGAAGGTGCGTACCCAGCCTGGGGGGAGGGACCGGAGCGGCGGGCGCTTTGGTTGCGGCGGCGCGCGGTTGCCGGGGTGCGGGAGTAGGCCAAGAAAATGTGGCCTCAGCGTTGGCAAAGGAGGGACGTCGGACGGGCCGACGAAGGGGGGGTAAAAGTCGATGGCACCCATGATATGGGACGAGCGCTCAAGTATGCGGCGACGCATATAAAGTGGTAGGTTGGGGGAAGGATCTCTGCTATGTGCACGTATATCAACAGTGCGGGAACGTTGATTAGTACCTGGTCACATCCGGCTTTCGGTAACCGCCGCCGCGGTGGTCGGCCGTGGGTGGTCGGACACAACCGAGAATCACGGCCTCCGGCCGCCAAGCGCCATCTGCATGCCGAGCTCGCGTGGCGGACTGCGCGACTGATACGGTACACCGATGGGAGCTCGCAAGAAGAATATGGCCGATGGCTATTTAGAGAGCAAGGACTGATATGTTGACAGCGGATGATAACGAATGTGTCGCCGAGACCCGCACCACTGCGAGCAACTCTGGGGCAACGGCAATCGTCCTTTGCGTCACCTCATTAACTGCTTGAACGATATACATTCTCAGCACGGCTGGATCGGTACTCGCAGCCACATCGCCCCCTTGACCTATTACCAACGGTCCAAGCAAGGCAATCACAATCAACGTGGGGATGTACAGATGACACGCGGGTTCCACTCCACGACGCTTAACAATCTAGGGATGAAGTGTGTGCAGCTATCGTCAGCTATCGCTCAGTGGCAAGCACAAATGCAGTGGGGTTTCCGATGTTAATGACTGCAGCTCCAGCCCCATCTCAGGCCTGACCAACTTGTTGTGTTCGTCGCAGTTGCTGACAAGAAGAGAAGACAAACATCCCAAGACAGAATGGTTTTCCCCCAGTCCCCAGTTGTCTCCAGTAGAGCGCGGTCCTCTTATGTCAGTTGGTCAGCGGTACCGTGGCATGTGACTGCTGGCGGTCAATGCTTGTCGCCTGAATTGTCTCTGCTCAAACTAATCCATCACACGCTGACGGAAGGAAGACGAGATGCTAGCAACTAGCTTACTCGTAGATCCAGCCCTCCTGGGCGGCCGAGTACTGGCAGAGGCCACCCTCGCCGAACCAGAGGCTGATCTCGCGCTGGGCCGACTCGACCGAGTCCGAACCGTGGCAGACGTTCTTTCCGACGTCGAGCGAGTAGTCACCGCGGATCTGCAGGGTTAGGACGGGCCTTCTCAGTGATTAAAGACAAGGGGACTCACGGTGCCGGGGGCGGAGGCGAGGGGGTTGGTGGCACCGAGCATGACACGGCCGGTCTTGACGGCGTCAAGGCCCTCCCAGACCATGCAGACAACGGGGCCCGAGGACACTGCACATGGTCAGTCAAAAGCTCAACGGTTGGCAACGTCGCTGTTGAGCGGCACGGTAACACGCACTGTACTCGATGAGCTTGGGGAAGAAGCCCTTGCCAGCGAGGTCCTTGTAGTGCTCGTTGAGGAGCTCCTTCGAGGGCTGGGCGAGCTTGAGGGCGACGAGCTTGTAGCCACGCTTCTCGAAGCGGCCGATGATCTCGCCGACGAGACCGCGCTGGACGCCGTCGGGCCTACATGGTGGTGAAGAAGGGGTACCAGGTAAGAAGCGAGAGGGGGGTAGGGGGGCGTGACGTTGTGAGGTTGTTGGTGTAGTGAGAGGAGGAACGTGGTCAGCGGGGACATGGGGAATGGCTGTCTCGGTGACGACCTCGGGGTTGCCAACGCTGACAGTACCACTCACTTGATCATGATGTAGGTCTGCTCGGTGCGCGACATGTTTGCTATTTTTGACTGTTTCGGGTCGATTGGAAGAACAACACCAACGTCCAGCAAGGATTTAAGAGCGCGCGGAACAGTGGCCGGCCAGGCTGGAGGGATCGCGCTGGAGCTGTTTGGCCCTGGCTGGCGGTCGTTGCCTCAACCTCCACCCAAAAAAAAAAAAGAGGCATAGGGGTATGACCGCGTGGCGTGCCGTCATATCTCCGGGATATCCCGCACCGTGGCAGTGCGATGCACGATGGAAGGCAGTTGAGCTCTGCAGTGTTTCATGGTTCACCCCGCCTCATACTTGATTGATTGCATGGCTCTACTCTGCAGGCTCAACCTTGACCAGAGGATCTTGTGCCTCGACCTTCACCTGGGTAACCAAGTCGCTGGCCTCCTCCCTGGTCTCCGCAATCCCTTCTTCCTTAACCTCCGTCTTGACCTCCGCGGCCTCATCCCCTCCATTAACCATGGCCACTTGCTCCTCCTCGTATCCAATTTCTACTCTAGCTCCCGCTGCACCAGTCTCGCCTGCTTCGGCTGTGAACGTGAATACAACCTCTTTCCGCCCCGCGCTGTTCACAGCTACACGGGACGGGCACAGCTTCTGCTGTCCCAGGAGGCATATGTCACAGCGTGGCCCAACGGGCAGACAGATGACCTGTAGAGGTCAGAGTTTGCTTCGGAGACTGTGTGGACGTACCTGGCCAAAGCCGACCAGCAAAGGGTTGATGGGCCGGTGATACTCAGGAGGTAGCCACGACTCGAGGTTTACGCTTGTGACTATCAGCTGCATGCTCCGAAAGCGGTCCAGTCTAGACCCACCGTGTCTCCTCGGGCGTCTTAGTTGGCGGTTTGTGCCACTTCAGCCGATTTGTGATACGGTGAACATGTACATCGACACCGATACCCGCATTGCTATGTCCGCGTCAGTCAACTCCAGTTGCACCTACGCTAAAACTCACATGTTCCACGCCGCCTGGAGCGCAAGGAACCCCATCTTCGGCCCGACTCCTTTCAGCAAGCACAGCTCTTCGATAGTCTGCGGCACGTCGCCGCGGCCATCTCCTGGTCTCTCCAGCAGCTTCTGCGCCGCCATCTGGATATACTCCGTCTTGCGGCGCCAGAAGCCCACCTTGTTGATTGCCTCGGATATGACACTCTCCGGCGCTGCTGCCAGGGATTCAGCTGTCAGGCCACCGGGCAGCGACTCGTGCAGGTTCAAGACGGCCTGCGACGTCACTGCATCCTTGGTCTGCGACGACAACATCAAGGAGATGAGGATGTGGAATCGGAGTGTCTGTCGTAAGCTGCGGCCAATGGGGAAGGCAGGTATTGTCAGGAGCGCGACTGCTACTGCCAGTTCAAATGATTTCGAGCACAATTCCGGCAACCCAAAGTGCCCCGGAAGGCTTCTCACCTTGTCATCCAACCCTTGCATGGTTCGCGGCCGCTCACAACCCCTATCGAGTTAGCATGACCCATCACTAGTTTCCATACATCGTATCCACAGGCGCCTCAATACCGGCTCTCATCCTCTCAATGAGCGCATATTGCTCTCGCCACCGCGGCGGCTCCGGGTGCGCCTTATCCCTCGCAGCCTTAGGCTGTCCTTTATCGGACCTGCTAGGCGTGGCCCGTCCTGACATTCTTCCGTGCGCAGAGAGGGCTGGCTTCATTTCCTCTGGCTCGACCTTGACCAGCGGCTCGTCCTCGGGCTCTTTCTTAGGGTCAAGCGGCTCATCCTTGACGTGCGTTCGTGTGCGCTTGCGAGGTGGAGAAGAGTATGCGAAACGCTCTATATTGAGCTTGGACGGACCAGGGGTCTCCTCCTGGCTCTCAGCACGCGTCGTCGACCGCGTCGAGCGGCGGAGCGAGGTGTAGTTCGTGGATGTTGCTGCTGTCGAGATGAGGGAGACGCGGCTGTCCGCTCTTGAGCGCATTGAATGTAGCAATCGTGGGGGATCCATTCTGATATGTCGAAGAGGAAGGCGATAAATAATGGTGATAATGATGATCAAAAGTCGATGTGGATGACCATGCACAATCCCTCATAACATGCGTCGTTCATATGGTCGAGCACAGACGCGTTGACGGATGATCGGATGTAGCACGTCACATGCCAGCAGCGGAGGCTTTTCAAAAGTTGCTTCTCGATGATCAACGACATAAATGTTGTTGCCACCTATCAAACCTTCAATCTCCTCATATCGTCAAATTCGCAGGCCTATCATGGCGTCAACGTTCAACCTCCTCACGGCCGGAGCACGGTTCGACAAGTCGCGCTTCGGCAAGGACTTTGACCTCTTTAACGTGAGCTCGCGACAGCGAGTGTGGCTGACATTGTAGAAGGAGAGCAAGTCGAAGTCCAAGGGCAAGGGCAAGGCCAAGGCTAACGACACGCCGGCTGCCGCTGCCGCGGCATTGCCCGCCTCGCTCAACTTTTTCGGCGACGCCTCTGCGGCTTCGACGTCCAAGGCGGCGGCGGCGGCCAAAGTTGGGCCCGACTCCGATTCTGACGACAGCGACGAGTCGGACGCCGAGTCTTCGACCTCGATTCCTGCGCCGCCCAAGCAGAAGATTACACTCACTGGCCCCGAGCCCCTCCCTTCATCTCTGAGCACCGAACTCGAATCGCTCTTTTCCTACGCTCCAGACTCTCCCCTGCGACGACCGCTTCTGCGCGCGTTGACGGACGCCAACATCCGCTCGCTGTGGGGCGTCCAGTGCGCCGTCGGCGGCTCCCTCCTCTCTGGCAACGACACCATGTGCATCGCCCCCACGGGTTCCGGAAAGACGCTCTCGTACCTCCTACCCACCCTCGTTTCTCTGCGCCAGCCTGCACGCAAGCTCGTCGACTCTGACGATGGCAAGGGCATCCGCTCGCTGGTTGTGGTGCCGACGCACGATCTGGCGGTGCAGATCCACGGTGTGCTCTCCGCCATCACCACTAGCGGGCGCTGGCGGTGTCTGGTCCTCAGCAAGGCAACTCAAAAGGCAGTGTGCGAGTCGGCTCCAGGGAGCGCGGGTGCGGGCACCGAGGGCGAGGACAGCGATGTTGAGGAGACGGAAAGCGTCAACGAGTTTGAACAAAAGGCGCCTGGTCTCGGTATCGATGTCCTCATCGCCACGCCGGAGCGGTTGCACCACCTTCTCGAGGCGAAGCGCATCTCTCTTACTGGGTAAGTGTTAAATGGTCTCTTCCTTTGGCCCTTGCTGATCGCTAGCACCCGCCATGTCATCCTCGACGAGTCGGATCGCCTCCTGTCGCCAGACTTCCGACCCCAGGTTGAGCCTATTGTGGAGGCGTGCACGAACGCCAAGGTGCAGAAATGCCTTCTCTCTGCGACGATGCCAGCTGGTGCGGAGCAGCTGGCCCGTAGGTGGCTCCGCGAGGGAGGCGTCCGTGTCGTTGTTGGAGTCAAGTGAGTGCGCCCTCGCGCAATAATCGCTAACCTCAGGGACTCTGCGGTTACCACCGTCGACCAGTCGCTGTTGTACACAGGCTCCGAGTCGGGCAAGCTCGTCGCCCTCCGCAACCTCATCGCCGAGGGCGGCCTGCCGTACCCGTCATTGATCTTTGTGCAGTCGATTGACCGCGCCGACGAGCTCGCCAAGCAACTGGTCCTCGACGGCGTACGGGCCGAGGCTGTCCACTCGAGCCGCGGCAAGTCGAAGCGCGACGAGGCGATTGCCGCATTCCGCGCTGGCAACGTCTGGGTGCTTGTCGTCACCGAGGTGCTCGCGCGCGGCATGGACTTCCGCGGCGTCAAGGTCGTCATCAATTACGACTTTCCGCAGACGGTCCAGTCGTACGTCCACCGCATCGGCCGTACGGGTCGCGCCGGACGGCCCGGCAAGGCCATTACTTTCTTCTCCAAGGAGGACGGGCCGTACCTCCGCACAATCGCCAACGTGCTCAACGCGTCGGGCTGCCCTGTGCCCGAGTACGCTCTCCGCATGCCCAAGCCATCCAAGAACCTCAAACGGAAGCTTGCCAAGGCGCCTGTCAAGCGCAAAGCTGTCGGTGGTGGTGGACGCGATGTTGCACGAGAACAAGCCAAGAAGAAGCGCCAGATGGTCGAGGCGAGCAAGCGCCGAAAGGACCAGAAGGGTGGCGAGAAGATGGAGGAGTAGATGCACGCAGAGGAGAAGATAGACCCATGCATAGCGGATCATGCCCATATAGTCTACAAGAAACGATCGTCCAAGAGACAGGTTCGGATGCCAGCATCTGCCCCAGTGACTAGTCGTGCGCCACCCACTGGTCAATCTCCTTCCAGTCGTCGCCGCCTTCCGCCTTAATCTCCTCAATCATCTGGTCATACACTGCCCACCACCAGGAGTGTAGTTCGTCATAGTCGGTTAAACTTGTCTGTGGCGCCGCATGAGCGACGGCAGCGAGCAGCCCATTCGGGAGCGCGTCGCGGTCGCCTCGGGGTGGTCCCCCGTCCTGCGTCGATGAAGGCCGAACGCGTTTCGACCACGGCTTCTCCAGAATGTAGTGCAGTAGCCGCACCTCGCCGTCCTCCCAGAAATTCGTGTGCACCGCGCGCTCCGTCTTGAGCGCATTGACCCACCACGGGAGCACGCGCCACTTGGTGTGGAACACCTCGGCCAGCACGTCCTGGTCCGGGAACTGGGCGTCGGCGATCGTCGGCGACGTGTTGAGGTGGTGCACGAGTGCGTCCATCGTCGCGCTTGCAGGCTGCAGGACGACGACGCCCGAGTTGAGCAGGTGCGCGGGGCGAGGCGCGTCCGCCCCGGGTTGCGGCACGTTGTCGAGCGTCGTCGGCTTGGGCTGCTTGGACAGCGCGCAGTTGGCGGGGATCCAGTCGGGCGGGTAGTGTGCAAACTGGAACGGGTTGCACGCGCACACGGGCGCGGCGGCGATGCCACCCGCGGGCAGCGGCAGGTCAAACAGCTCGTCCATCCCGCGCAGCATGATCGTGTCCGCGTCGATAAGTACGAGCCGCTCGTAGCCCGTGACGCCAAAGACTTGCAGCTTGGTCCACGTGTCGTGGAAACGCGCAAACTTGGCGTCAAAGCCGGCGTGCGCGCCCTGCGCCGGCGCGAGGTGCGCGATCGGCACGACCTCGAGTCCGCGCCGCCGTATCAGCGCGCGGTGGGCCTCGTCCAGCGTCTCTGTTACAAGCACCACGAGCGGGAACGAAGACACGCACCGCAGCGTGCGATGTAGCGCCAGCAGTCCTACACATGTCAGCGTCATCTACTGCCGGGGTGGACTGCCAGCCGGGGCAGCCGGTTACTCGCGGTGACGGGTCGAACAAGGCACATACCTGGCAGGTAATCGGCGCGGGTGACCAGCGCGGCCCATGCGCGCTTGCCCGTGCTGTCGCCAGTCATTTCGAGAGGGGTGACGAGGTGCAGTGGGCGCGACGTGGATGCGCTATGCGAGATGAGATGGAGAGCAACGGGAGGCGACAGCGCCTTATCGCGCGCTACTTACTAGACTGGTAGCGACACATTGCGTCACCCTCTGCTGCCCCTACAGTTGGTCGGTAATGATCAAAACCCTGGTTGGGCACTTGTGGAAGGCCAGCCAGTCACAGCCGACGCGTCTCCACCACGCTGCACCATTTGTTATTTGCATTCGTTCCAGTCCCCTCGTGCCACTCATCCATGTACATAAACAGCAGGCATGTGTGTATAAAGCAAAGCCGTTATGACAGCATAGCATCTCGCGGCTTTGGGAGGAGACAACAGGTCCTCCTGGAATCAAATACAGGTCGACAGCTGGACCTTCCATTGCATGTCGCGAGATCGATCATGGCCAGCGCGAGCGCGAGATGTCGACCGGCGCGCGGCGCGCAGGCTACCGCGTCTGGGATCACGCGCTTCCTCGCCGTTGGGGAGTGTCTTGGGTCCTTCGGTTCTCTGGCTTTACGGAGGCCGTGGCCCTCTGCAGGCCACGCCACCACATCTCAGGAGCTCTTCCCGACTTTTAGGGCCCCATGGGACCTTTCTTCTGATACTGATACATGGCTTGAGCTGCTGGCTACCCCGCTGCAATTCTTCTCCACATCCTCAGGTATTCTCGCCATGCTTGGAACGCAGGACCCCGATCCAGCTCGAGCTCGGAGGTGGAAGGTTGGGACGCCTTTGATGGACTCCCGGCAAAAAGCAAAATCGTGTTCATGAACGGGATCGAACCGTTGACCTCATGCGTTCTCGATGTGAAGCATGCGCGCTAACCGACTGCGCCACATAAACTCTTCATTTTTTGAGCAAATGAGAAGTATGTCTTCAGAGTCGAAACGTAGGCAATTTTGAGGAGACTAAAAGGTAAGTCGAAGCCGCGGAGCTGGCTTGACCTCCAATGCGTGTTCATGAACGGGATCGAACCGTTGACCTCGTGCGTTCTCAGTGTGAAGCACGCGCGCTAACCGACTGCGCCACATAAACTTGATGTTTGCGGTCTCCTCGGGGGATGATGAGAGGGCGAAGGCGGAGACGACAAGGGTATTTTGTCACCTCGTCGAAGTGACGGATTGCTGGAGCTGTACCGCCCAATCCAGCGCCAGTCCACTCGGCCGTGAAGACTCTAGAGTCACTGAGGACGACGGAACCGTGAAGATAATGCTGCGATGACGGGACCCCGTGTGAGGCTGATAGTGGGAAGGGGTTTGGCCCGGTTATGGCTGCGACGTCAAAGCGCTCGAGCTGTCGAGTTTCGCGGCGACGCGGCAACGCGATCGGCTACCCACATCTCATTATGATCATTTAACGATCGCTTTTGGGGCGCGACTCTCTAGAAAAAAAGCCAAGCAGCACTCTCATGCTCCTCTCTTGATCACTGACAGGATCGAACTGCCGACCTTTGCATTGAGATGTGATTCCCCGGGACTAGTGCGCGCGCGGCGTATTAGTACAATGCTCTAACCAGCTGAGCTAAGCGACCATATGGTCGGTGAGGGCTAACGGCAGCTCGCGCGCACTGGCGATCGAGCGACGCGTGGATGCAGGCGGAGAGAGTCATACGGAGGCCACTGGAGCTGGTCGTCGCAGTTGGAGTTGGAGCTGAGTCGTCGTCGCAGTCGTTGTCGCAGTCGCAGTCGCAGTCGCAGTCGCAGTCGCAGTCGCAGTCGCAGTCGCAGTCGCAGTCGCAGTCGCAGTCGCAGTCGCAGTCGCAGTCGCAGTCGCAGTCGCAGTCGCAGTCGCAGTCGCAGTCGTAGTTGCAGCGGCAGTCGTAATCACAGCTGCAGTCGCAGCCGCGGTCCCGGCGTTTTTTTTCCTTGTCTTGACTCGAACACGTTTACCTGTTGATAAGATATGTGGCTGATGGGACCAAGTTTCATAACCTCGCGGCGGGAACGGCGCGCAGGGAGCTTTCTATCAGATAGATATGTGGCGGCGGACATTGTCTGGGGCCAGCACCAATGTTACCTTGCCATAAAGTCTCAAACTCCCTCCCCCCCCCCCAGTCATCATGACTCATTCCGCAGAGGAATGGCAGTCAATGTCGTGCGTCGCCAGCTCATGCCGCGGCTCACGGACACTTACGTGGGCCGCGGACGGCAGCTCTGGCATATCCCCCGTTCGAGAGCGCATTTTTCCGAGTAATGTCCGCGGCGCCTTGACCCTGGTTTTGTGGTGTACAGCGTGGGCAATCTGTTCATATGACGATCATATCCCTAGGCACGCACGGGGTCGTCCCACTCTCGCGATTCCGGGGCGCACAGTGTTGCGTTCCCTCAATCCCCCATCGGTTCCATCAACGCCAACCATGCGTGATTTCTTCACCACATCACCAACGGCATCTACAGCAGCAACAGCATTCACCCTCATTACCGCCGTTATCGTCCTCCCCATCGCGTATCGCCGTGTATTTGGGCCTTTTCCTCGCTTCACCGACCCCCACGCCATGACGGCCAACGCGCCCGACGACTTCCACCACTTTGTCCCGCCCCACCGCTCGCTTGCCAAGACTGCGTCCCGTCCACCCACAGAGTCCCCCGTCACCGGCAAGCCTGTCCCAGACTACTACCTCCATTCGTCGTCGGTGCACTTTCAGGATGTGCATGGCCGCAGCGTCCTGCTCCGCGGTGTAAACCTCTCTGGCGCGGCCAAGAACCCGCTCACGTGTCCGAGCCAAAGCCAAAACGGCTTCTGGGAAGACGCGGAGAATGGGGCGTGCGACTTTACCAACTCGTCGCTCAACCTTGACGACGGGAGTGCGGATGTGAGTGGCGCTGTGGTTGTCGCACGTAGTGCGACTGCGGCGAATAGTCATACTGACATCCCAGGTCCACCTTGCACGGCTGCGCGCGTGGGGCTACAATGTCCTGCGCTTCGTCTTCACATGGGAGGGACTGGAGCACAAGGGGCCGTGAGTTACCATGGACGGCCTGCGCTGGAATGTCTGACTGACATGTAGTGGCAAATATGACCACGAGTACATGGACTACATCGTAAAGTGCCTGTACAAGTGCAAAGAGTACGGTTTCCGCGTCTACATGGACCCCCACCAGGATGTTGTGAGTGGTTCTGTCCCGGGTTTCTAGAGGCACGCTGACGGACGCGTAGTGGTCACGATTCACTGGTGGCTCTGGCGCTCCCTTGTGGACAATCTACGCATGTGGTATAGATCCGCAGAATATCGTTCCGACCTACTCTGCCCTCGTGCATGCAGACTACCCATCCAGGGAGGCTCCGGACCCGCAGTCCCTCCCACCAATGATCTGGGCGTCCAACTACTACCGTGCAGCCAACCAAACACTGTGGACTCTGTTTTTTGCCGGCAAGACGTTTGCACCAAAGTGCATCATCGACGGCAAAAACATTCAAGATTGGCTTCAGGACCACTTTACGAATGCGATCGCGGCACTCGCAAAGCACATCGACGCGGCAGGTGGACTGTACGACGAGTGTGTTATCGGGTGGGACTCTATCAACGAGCCTGGCGAGGGCATGGTTGGTGTCGATGACATCTCAGTGGTCCCGAAGGACCAGGCAGTTCTACTTGGTCCCGTCCCCAGCCCGTTCGAGAGCATGAAGCTCGCCATGGGTGAGGCGGTGACAGTCCCCAACTACATTTTCGGCCCGATGGGACCAAAGAAGACTGGCATGGTCACCCTCGACCCCAAGGGCGTCAAGCTCTGGCTGTCTCCAGAGGCGGACAAGGAGCGAGGCGGCGGCAAGTGGGGATGGACGCGCGGGGAGGGCTGGACACTAGGCACCTGCAGTGAGTCCAAAGTCAATCACCATGTTGCTGACCCCAAGTTTGGGCCCTCCACGGCGTCTGGGACATCGAAACGAGCTCTCCTCGTAACCCAAAGTACTTCAATTCCTTCCCGACAGACCTGTCGCGCGAGGTCGACTTTGTCGCCGACTTCTGGCGACAGTACTGGATGTCGTACGCCTCGACGGTACGCACCTGGCACCCTGAGGCCATCCACTTTATGAACACGGTCGTCTTCAAGCCACTGCCCGAACTGCCTGAGAGCTTCATTCGTGGCCGCGCCTGCTCGACTCCGCACTTTTACGACGGCCTGACGCTCATGACCAAGCACTGGAACTGGTTCAACGCCGACGCCATTGGGATTCTGCGCGGCAAGTACTGGTCAGTCGTGCAAGGTCTCCGCGTCGGCGAGGCAAGCATCCGCAGCTGCATGCAGGAGCAACTCGGTGTCCTCAAACAGGATACTATGGACAGTCTTGGACACTATCCTACTCTCATCGGCGAGATTGGCTGTCCGTACGACATGGTATGTGCTTGATCATTGAACCTCAGCTAACGTGGGCAGGACAACAAGAGGGCATACGGGTTCAGTGACGGTGGCAAGGGCAAGGGTGACTACTCTGCTCAACGGCGGGCATGGGACTGCTCTATTAATGCCAACGACGGGACCAACGTGCTCAACTACACTCTGTGGACATATGTCCCCAACCACTCACATGAGTGGAGCGACAACTGGAACGGCGAGGATCTGTCTCTGTGGAGCAAAGACGACATGCGCCGCGACCCATCCCTATTCCCACATTATCAGATGCGTGACGAGCCTGCCACCTCCCGGACAGGTCTCCTCGACTCGCCCTCGGTCTCCTCGTCGCAAACGCTCACAGCGTTGTACACGCCAAAAGGCATCACCTCGGGGTTGGAGGTCACTCCACAGTTGTTAGTCGATGGCGCTCGTGCAGTCGGAGCCTTTTGCCGTCCGTTCCCCGTCGCCACTGTCGGCATCCCCGACCGCATTGACTTCAACATCCAGTCGACCGTCTTCAAGCTGTCTGTGCGTGTGGCTCCACAGGACAGTGTGGACCAGGTGACGGAGATTTACGTACCCTTCGTGCACTACGCCGCTAGCCTGGACTGGGGCGCCGCGACGCAAGGGCTCTCGACGTCCAGCTCGCAGGGGTCCCTCTCGTCGATCGAAGACTATGATGACCCGAAGAAGGCACGCACCGCGCTGTGCCAACTTGACATTGCCGTCAAGACCTCGATCGGCAGTTACACCACCGCGGGCCAATACCTCTACTGGACGTACCCCATCCCGGCGCGTGAGACGGTGTACACCATCGAGATCCGCCGCAACGGCGGCGCCATGTCCATTCACGAGGTGCAGCCTGAGCCGACCTGGGCCGACATCTTCTCCGACTTCCTTGGCTGCACTGTTGCTTAAAGGGCATTGCACGGTAACGCGCAGGCCGCGCTTGCCTGCGGTAGTGTACGATTCATTCTTCTTGTTTATACAATGTACAGTGTCTTGCTGATGTGAAATGCATAGTTGTGAATCAGGCTGCATCAGGCTCGGCTGGCTGCTTCCCGGTGGCTGATACCAGGACCCACCAGGCCCTATCAGGCCGTGTCACGGCCAGCGATCTAATTCCGGCTGAAATGACGCTGTCCACCAATGAGGCCGGGATGGGACTAAGAACCCACCGGAGATGAGAGATAAGGCCCTCATGAGCGGCAATACTGCACTGAGGGCTAACTATAGGCCGCGTGCATGTGCTGCACATACGTATCATCGAAGCGAGGACTGCTGCTCGTGTTGACTCCATCCACTATCCCTGACCGGCTCCTCGGTGTGCTAACTATTCAACATGGACCTCTTGCCGCGCGAAAAGGTGCGTGCCAGCCGCCAGTAGATGGAATGGGGCCCATCGCCGATATTCGTGGTCCCCCACATCCTCGGTGCCGCTCACCCCCCCTCGCAACCGGAGCCGAAGCTGACACCGCCCATAGGACAAACTTATCCTCGCGACAGTGGGCCACCTGGCGCAGCGGCGCCTGGCCCGCGGCTTGCGTCTTAACAAGCCCGAGGTTGTCGCGCTCATCGCCAGCCAACTGCAGGAGCTGATGCGCGACGGCAAGCACTCTGTCGCGGAGCTCATGGATCTTGGGAAGAAGATGCTCGGGCGCCGGCATGTCCTGGGTACGTTTTGGGCACGCGAGGCGCGCCTTGCGGGTGCAGGAGGCTGACCCGCAGACGGCGTGCCGGAGCGCATCGAGACAATTCAAGTCGAGGGAACACTGAATGTGGGTAGGAAGTGAAACCGCTGGGAGCGTATGGACATAGCTGACATGTTAGGACGGGTGTGTTCCTTATCGCAGAATCGGGAGGGCAAGACTGATTGCAGATCATTCCTCGTCACGGTTCACGACCCCATCTGCACAGAGGATGGCGACTGTAAGCCTCGGAGCCACTCTTCTCGACTAACTTGCTCTAGTGGCACTCGCACTTTACGGCTCGTTCCTACCCGTGCCTTCCAACGACCTCTTCCCCGTACCCAAGCAGCTCGCGCCAGAGGAGCTCCCCGGCGCCGTCGTCTGCCTCAAGCAGAAGATCAAGCTCTCCCAGGGCCGTCGCCGCATCTACCTCGAAGTGAAGAACGAGGGCGACCGCCCCATCCAGGTTGGCTCGCACTATCCGTTTCTCGAGACCAATGCCGCCCTCGTCTTTGACCGCCTGCTCGCGTACGGCATGCACATTGACCAGCCGGCAGGCAACGCGACGCGCTTCGAGCCCGGAGAGCGTAAGACGATCCCGATCGTCGAAATTGGCGGCAACAAGATCTTGTCGGGCGGCTCGGCGATTGCGACGGGACCGTACAATGCGGCTAGCGCCAACGCGGTCCTCGAGCGCGTGAAGAAGCTTGGGTTTGGACACAAGACGCAGGACGAGGTGCGCCAGGCGCCCGTGTACGAGATGGACCGCGAAGTGGTGGGTAGAGTTGCGGTCGCGGCGGGGACTGATTAGTGCAGTATGCTTCCATCTTTGGACCCACAGTCGGCGACCGCATTAAGCTCGCAGACTCGGCGCTCTGGATCGAGATCGAGAAGGACTATACAGTCTATGGGGACGAGTGCAAGTTTGGTGCCGGTGAGTGTTCGGTCTCCGCCCGGGCTGACATCCAGGCAAGGTCCTCCGAGATGGTATGGGGCAGGCTTCGAACCGCTCCGATGCGGAGGTGCTGGATCTAGTTATTACAAACTGTGTTATCATCGATTGGCAGGGTATTATCAAGGTGGGCACTTGGGTTCTCGCCGACAGTAGACTGACAACCCAGGCGGACATTGGTGTAAAGCACGGCAAGATTGTCGGTGTGGGCAAGGCCGGCAACCCGGATATCCAGGACGGCGTCACCGAGGGCATGGTCGTCGGCTCGTGTACTGATGTTATCGCTGGCGAGGGACTGATCGTCACTGCGGGTGCTATTGACACACACGTGCACATGATCTGCCCCCAGATCTGCGAGGAGGTGAGTCGTGACGGGCGCGACGGTGACACGACTAACCCCAGGCTCTTGCAAGCGGCATCACCAGTGTCGTTGGCGGTGGCAGTGGGCCTGCCGATGGCACGAATGCCACGACCTGCACAACCTCCAAGTGGTACATGGAGGCCATCATGCGCGCCACAGACGGCCACCCCCTCAACTACGCTTTCTCATGCAAGGGCAACGACTCTGGCGAGCGCGGGCTCCGCGACCTCGTCGAGGCGGGCGCGTCGAGTCTTAAGGTCCACGAGGACTGGGGCTCGACGCCCGAAGCGATCGACCGCGCGCTATCTGTAGCCGACGAGTACGATGTGCAGGTCAACATCCACACGGACACGCAGAACGAGTCGGGCTACGTCGAGAGCACTGTCAAGGCGTTCAAGGGCCGCACCATCCACACGTACCACACCGAGGGTGCTGGCGGCGGCCACGCACCGGACATTATCGTCGTGTGCGAGCACCCCAACGTACTCCCCAGCTCCACCAATCCTACTCGCCCATACGGCGTCAACACGCTAGACGAGCACATGGACGTGAGCTATCCGCCATCACAGCATTTAACTGACCCGCAGATGCTCATGGTATGCCACCACCTCGACCGCTCGATTCCCGAGGACATTGCGTTTGCCGACTCGCGCATTCGTGCCGAGACGGTCGCGGCCGAGGACGTGCTGCAGGACATGGGCGCCATCTCGATGATCTCGAGCGACACGCTGGCTATGGGCCGCATCGGCGAGGTCATTACGCGCACGTTCCGCACGGCCGCCAAGATGCGCGAGCTCCGCGGACCGCTTCCCGAGGACGCGCCCGGAAACGACAACTTCCGTGTCAAGCGCTACATTGCCAAGATCACAGTCAACCCGTTCGTCCCACACATTCTGTTTACTGCCCGCTAACCACGCAGAGCGATCACGCACGGCATGTCGCACGTGGTGGGATCGGTTGCGCCCGGCCTCCTCGCCGACCTGGTCATCTGGAATCCGGCCGACTTTGGCGTCCGCCCCAAGATGGTTGTCAAGGGCGGCTTCATTGCGTGGGCGCAGATGGGCGACGCGAACGCATCCATCCCAACTGTGCAGCCCGTCATCGGCCGCAAGATGTACGGCGCAGAGCCCGAAGCGGCAGCGCTCAACTCGGTCCTGTTCGTGAGCCAAGTGTCGATCGACAACGGTGAGTCCCGCGCCGTGCGCTGTCTATCCATCCATCAGCTGACATTCTCAGGTGCGATCGAGTCGTACGGCCTGCGCAAGGCGCCCGTCGGTGTCAAGAACTGCCGCGCAATCAGCAAGCGCGACATGAAGCTCAACGACTGCATGCCGACGATGGAGGTTGACCCTGAGACGTACGAGACGTTCGCCGACGGCGTCCTCATGGACGTCCAGCCGGCGGAGAAGGTGCCGCTCGCAATGGGCAACTTTTTGTACTAACAGGCAGGGTAAAGGGAATGAAAGGTGGGACAAAGGTGGTAGTCGGGTACAATCCAGCGTTATCAATTTTCCATATGTAAGGAATGCTTTTTGTACGATTGGATCATGGGCTGCAGCGAGACAACATACGCGTCCTGACACCTGGGCCAAGGACGCTAGGACGAATGGAGGTTACGGACGGTGGTAAGCTACCATCGCGTGAATAGTTTCGAGGGTGGCGATCCGGGGGGTCAGCGTTCTTCCTAAGAGTGCATTACTATCTAATACTCGCTACAACACTACAGCTGGTCAGAATCGCAGTAGTTCTCGACAAGACGGGAAGTGGACTGAAAATGGCGATCCTAGGAAATATTGGTAACGAAAGGGTACGACACAACGAAGATGGGACGAGTGATCAGAAAGAAGAAAAACAAAAAGGAAGAGGGTGGGGAGAGTGAGAAACCAGAAGCCAAAGACTCGTGCGGCGCCGACCAGCACCAGAACAGGCACCGCGCTCACTTATATACCATCAAAGTGGTGACGCCGAGCTCGAGGCCGCTCCACTCGCGGATGACCGCGTCGTCGTCGTCCTCGCCCGGCTGTTCCTTCGGCCGCTCCAGGGTCGGCATGCGCAGAGCTACAACGATCTGCACCTCCTCGCCCGCGAGCTTGTCAAAGGTGTTGGGGTCGTCGGGCACGAAGCGCGGTGGCCGCGGGTCGTGTGCGGACGCGAGGTAGCTCACGTAGTTTGGAAAGTAGGGGATAGGGGACCAGGGTTTCGGGGGTTCCTTGGTGACAATGGGTTGGGGGATGAGCGCGATGGGATGCTGCAGGAGGTCAGTGATCCGTGCGGTTGGGTGTGTTGCGCGCTCGCATTGTCAGATGGTATGACGGTAGCTACCGGGACCTGACTGGCGTCGGGAAGGCGTTATCGGTGAAGCACGCTCCTCGACCGCATTCCTTTCGACCATATTCCCAAGAGCGAATCACGTACACCACCACTTACCAGGTCATCATGCTCTGGGAGCTTGAGCCGCCCGCGTGCATCGTACGGGCCGAGAGAATTGTCTCCATCCACTTCTCTGTCCTCGGGTAGCGTCGACAACACACGGGTTATTGCACTGCCATTGGGATCGCTGGGTGCCAGTGTGAGCGCAGGCGTCGGTGCAGACTGCGCAACGTCCTTGGCCTGCCCGATGTCCGCGACGACCTCGTCGGTTGAAGACGGGGACGTCGCGCCGTCGACCTGTGCGGCGTCTCCTCGTGCCTCGAGGTCCTTGGCAGCGTCCTTGGCGGCCTCGCTGTCGGGCTCCACCTCCCACCAGTCTGGCGGCCGCCAGCCGTCGGCCTTGGTGAACCAGCCCCGCTCGCGCATTGGAATGTAGCCTGCCATGCCAGGCACCATGAGGCCCAGGCGCTGAGCCTCGCGGTGGATGGTCCGGCGCCGGCGCCGGGTGCGCATGAAGTTTAGGACGGAAACCAGGGCGAAAGCGCCGAGGACGGCGATGAGAATGTAGAAGAGTTGCTGTGGTGTCAGTGTTGCAAAACGAGAAATGGGCTGCCGCGCAGTGAAGGACTACCGTCCGGCGATGACGAGGCGCGTGGATGGGGATGATAGCGAGACGCGATCGGTTCCCATTGATCGTGCGATCGCGTTTGTGATAGAGTCTGCAGGAACTTACATTACTGTAGAAGCCGTTGCTGCTACTTGGTCGACTCGTTGCCGACGCCGCACTCGGTACGGCAAACGATGCTGTTGTTGTCGGCAACCGTGTCGCATCATCCCCAGACAGCAGGCTTGTGCTGCGGCCTTGGTCCTGCCGTTTGTCGCGGTCCCACCGCCCGGGCGGGGGAGTCGGGCTGGGCATCGTGCCGCGCCGTGTGAGCGACAGGGGACGCAGTATTGTCTGGAGGAGGGTGCCCCGAGGATGACGACGTGCGTGAGGTGTCTGGGTCGCGCGTAGTGATTTCTCGCAAAGTATGTGCACAGAAGGTGTGCGAGTTGAAAAAAAAAATGAGAGAAGATGGAGGAAGACGAGATCAACACATGTCCAAGCGGTGGCAAGAAGCGCGAGACGGACGGCGAGCAGCGCGGCGGTGGTGTGCGAGTCACAATCTCCGCCCAGGCCCACAGAGGCGCTCCGCCCAGGCCCGCAGGGATTGCTCCCGCCACCCTTGTCCTCCTTCCCCCCCCCGTCGTTCCAGGCGCAAACCTTAGTTGGTCAGCGCCCCTTGCACCCACCGCAAGCGCAGCACTTGTTCCCCGCATTGTGACCACAGGGCACTCGGGGCAAAGAGTATTTTTATGCATCACCCCCGGTGACCCTCGGCGACGACGACGGCCGATAACGTGCCACCGGAAGAGACCGCACGCCAGCGCCGAACCCCGCGCGCTCTGGAGCCCAGGCGCTCTCCACGGTCTCCACGCGCGCCAGCGACAGTGCTAGCGCCAACGACAGCTGCGTAAGACCAATCGCTGCTGGTCTCCAAGATTGCAGGCTCATTGGGCCATGTCCGCCAAAAATCACGCACGAGGAGGCCATCTCGTCCGCGCAGGGGCGATAAGGCCGCCAAGGAACGTGCCCCGAGCCGTCCCTGGCTCCCGCCGTACGAATCATGCAGAGCCGCCACAGCGCGGTGCCGCCGCAGCACTGCCAAGCGTCGACGGGCGGCCTGAGCGCTTGGCGGATCGCCGGCGACGGCGACACGCTCGGAGCTGTGTGTGAGGAATGTGAGATCTCGGAGCGCAGGCTCGTGACCCCGAGAAAGCAATGCGGCGACGACGCGAGTTGTTGCATTATTCGGCGACCCTCCGTCATCGGCGTTCCCGCACGTGGTCGGCAAGGAGGCTCGGCAACTTGTGTCCCCGCAAGGAATGGTGTTCGTTCGACTCTGCAGTGCACCGTGTCGTACGCGCACAGCATATGGGCGGATGACTCATTCCGCCTGGAAATCTGATACCCCGACTATATATAGAAGCTGCTCCGAGCACTTAGGCTCCAGTAGGCGTGAACGGGAGGACCTCATGATTAACATGAATGGCCAATTGTCATCTGGTGCTGTGCGGCCGGCCGCGGCGAGTCGCTCACGTGTCGCCGCCGCCGCCGCCGCCGCCGTCAGTCGTACACATCACAGGATCAGACCATTACAGATTACATATCGCCGCTCGTCCTCTGCACGTCACGCGACGGGCGACATGTGGTCGCTCGTGCGAATGCGTGCAGTCGTTCCATGCCATACGCGGCCCAGCGCGCCATGGCCGCTCAGCGAGCAGCCGAGGCATTACTGCTACTCGCCGACCCAGGTGTCTCGCTCGCCTGGGTTCCCGTCGGGATTACCGTCTGGATCGTAAGAGTGGCGCTGCCATTCTCGGATGCAGTCGCGCTCGCAGTCGGACGACGCCCCGTACCCGACGGCGGCGGGAACCACACCGACATGGCCCGCTCACGCTGCCTGTCCTGCACGACAGTGACGTTGCCAGGCGTCCAGATGATCATCGCGTGATCCTTCTTCGTGTGGGGGCGCCACTTCTGGAGCCTCATCGTGCTGCTGCCCGTGCCGGTTGTCGCGTTGGCGGTCCGACGCGGGCCGCCGTTGGGATCCTGGTAATACACAAAGTTGATCCTGGCGGTCAGCAGTAGAGCAGCAGGGAGCGGGAAACAAGCACCCACCAGCGGGTCATCATCTCATTCTGGATTGCGACGTCCGCCTCGGTGAAGTTGAGGGCAGTGGACACGGCTCCGAACGAGAATTGGAGGTCGAGCCCGTGGTGCACACCGATCTGTGGTGGGATAGCCGGCGAATGCGCATTGAACAGGTACGTCCACGCCTTTTTCCAACCGTGTCGGTTAGCCAGGCGCAAGAACACGCGGCGGTCGGCGACCAGGTGCTGGTCGCCAAAGATGGCGGCCGCCTGTTTGTAGCTGGCAAGGTGTCAGCTGAGTCCGCTGGGCCGCAGCAGTTGGTGCTCACTGAGGCGAGAGGCCCCAGGTCTCGTTTCCGGTACCGAAGGGACTCCCTAGTGCGGGGACTGGGGGGTACGCGCCCAGGATCTCTTCCGTGCTCTTGTTATCGCGGAACTCTGTATACGGTGCAAACAGCGCGATAACCTGTTCCGTAGAGTTGATCGTTGGGTCCACAAATACTGTACCTCTGCCGGAAACAGTCAGTCCTGATAGACGGGACCAACGTCGTCTGCACTTACTCGTCCATGACATTTCCGATGACGAAGGGGAGATACTTGATCCGGCCCTCAAGCCAGAGCGTCTGGGGAACGTCCGGGATGAGGTCGGCGTCAACCACGGGACCCGGGAGGGGAATCACTGCGGTTGCGTTCAGCACTGCCTCGGCGGGCCGGGATTTGAGACAATCGAACAACGAGGGGAACATTTCGCCTGTTGAGTTGTCGGACCCCGAGGTGCCCGTTATGGTGTTTGTCTGGCGCGAAACAATGTCAATGCTGCCACTCGTGCTTGGTGCATTGGGAGCGTCGGTCCCATTGGTGGGCGTGCCCCTGTTTCCAGTCGCGCTTGTCGCCCCGGTAGCGTTCCCACCGCCTCCTGCTGAGCCAGAACTCCCCTTGCCACCAGCGATAGCTTCGGGAGGGCACCCAGCCATGGTCCCCACAGTCGCATACTTTGCCTGCCAGTTGGGGTCGCTGACAAAGCTCCAGCGGGACTGGAGGCCGGACTGCATCACCGCACCACGGAACAGGTCCAGCTCCTCGTCGAGCAGCAGCATGGAAATGGACATGGACCCCGCAGACTCGCCCATGACCGTCACGCGCGCGGGGTCGCCGCCAAACGCGCCAATGTGGTCGCGCACCCAGCGGAGCGCCAGCAGCTGGTCGCGGAGGCCGAGGTTAGCCGCGCCGCGGGCGCGCATCTCGTCGCCGAACCCCCATCCAAACAGCCCCAGGCGGTAGTTGACCGTCACGAGAAGGAAGGGGTGGCCTGTCGCTGTCCCTTGCAACACTAGGTAGGGCGAATTGTACAGCGTGGCCGTACCCGCGATGAAGGCACCGCCGTGGATGAAGACCAGCACCGGGAGACGGCCGCCGCCGCCACCGGCGCCCGTGCTGGGCGCCACGATGTTGAGAGTGAGGCAATCCTCACTCATGCCATAGTTTCCCGCCTGGTTGCCCCAGTCACTTGGGATCGCGTCGATGCTCTGCATGCACGCTGGCTTGGGGTTGGTCGCATCGATGGTGCGGTTATACGTCGCAGGTGCTGGGACTGCAAAGCGGAGACCATCCAGTGCTAGGGAGTTAGTACGAACCACGTGTGGCGCCGCCTGTCGGCTCCGTCACTCACGCGGCTGGGCATACGGGATGCCCAGGAACTCGTCCACGCCATAGTGCCGCACACCGGTGACGGTTATTGTGCCATTGCTGACCGGCATAGGGACGGATATGAAGGTAGTGTTGATGGGTACCGTGGTGTTGTCGGAAGGGCTGGTGCTGGTGCTGGTGCCCCTGTCGCCAGTGATAATGCTGTGGACTGCGCTCTGCACCCCGCTCGTAGTTGTGGTATTGTCCTCACCGGGAACTGCGCTGTCACTGGGCAGGACAGGTGTGCCAAAATTGCTTGTGATAGCCGAGTTGGCCAACGATGGCCTTCCCGTCACCGAGGTGTTCGAAGCAGCGGGCGCCTGTGCAGTGGCGGCTAGCGCCAGCACGAAGTGGCTTAGAAAGATCATGTTGTGACAGGTGTGGCCATCCCGTGCCAATGGTGCCACTTGACGTCTGAATACCCCGTCTTATAAGGCGTCCACATGGCCCGAGATACCCAGACGCGGAGAGGTGACGGTGGGATACGCTGGCTGCGGTGTGAACATGTGCGAAGCGCGCGTATGCGAGCGCATGTCGACAAGCGGCGCGCATTCCCGTTTGGGAGGACGTGCGCGGAATGGTGACGTCAAAGCGTTGAGGGGCAGGTGAGGTCGCCGGCGACGTCCTCCACCTCGGCGGCGCCATGCACTACATGCAAAGTAACTAAATCTGCGAGTCTCGGCTGCGAGGTGCGGAAGGCGGCCAGCGAGGTACGGGGGTACGGGGCTTGTGCTGGTGCCCCCTACGTTTGTTGTGAGTGGCAGTGCGACTATGGCTGGAGAAAATGTCGCGTGTTGTCATCGCTGAGCATGTGACATGAAGCAGGAACAGGACGCAAGAGCAATGACGAGCCTCTGGTTAACCGTGATAACAGGTCAGTGGTCAGTGGTCAGTGGCCAGTGAGCGGTTGACCCAGGCTGGTGGCCGCCGCGAACAGCGGCGAATCGGTCACGAGACAAGCCATAACGTGCTGGTGTGCGTCAAGTCAAACGGAAGGAGCTCCGCCCCTGCCCACTCGGTGCCCAATCGTGTCTAGATGGAAGCTCGACTTGGACTATAGGTGAGCGGCTCTCGGAGGCGAAAGGTCGGAGAAAACTGTGAAGTGCGGCTTGTACATGGGCTGTATCGCCGACGGCCAGAAGGCCAAACCCACTCTCCCTGGGACACTCGAAACGAGACGCCATTCCCGGAAGCCATGTAAAGGGACGTTGAAAGCGGGCGTACGCGACGCGTATGTCCGTTCTCCGACCTCAAGAGAACGTGGCCGCGGCGTGTTCGGAAGGAGACCGCCGATCTCCAGACATGGATCAACTATCTGGCGAGGATAATGTCGAGCTGTACCGAAAGACAGAGGTGGCGGATGATGCAGCGCGCCGGCCGTGCGGTCATGGTAATGAACGATAAAGATTAGGCGGGCGCTGCGAGACGAGACAGTTGACCAAGTTGCAATGTTCCACGCGATGTTCTCGTATGCTCATTGCCGTTGGGCCGGAAGTCCAACTGAGCGGATCCGGCTGAACGCGGACATGGTTGAGGCTAATTGTCTCATCTCCGTACACCCTAGGTCTGCAAGTACGGAACGCTATGGGGCGTGCGACGGTCACGCCAATCGTTGGGACTGCTCTGCAGCATTCATGCTCCTTCGGCCGCTCGAATGGACCGCGCCAAACTGGTACGATATCCAAAATCCTTGGAATCGGAATGCCAGTGAAGTTGCTGCTGGGCATGCTGGGCATGCCAGGAGAGGGTGTGGAAGCGCTGGCAATTGAAGTGGGGAGTGTGCACTCGTACGTTCAATCCCTCGACTGCCTAGGACATTGGGGGCGAAGTAGTCTGTGGGCTGAAAACCCGCTTAGCTGTGTGCCGCCCTCGGCAGTCGGAATGAACTTTCGATGCAGCAACAGGGGGACCTGGTGACAAACATGGCTCCATGGGGCCAACCGTCCACACAAGATAAGATACAAGATTGCAGACTACTGACGTAATAGTCCTGCCCTCGCCCCGACACTGCTAAACAGTGGAGACGCGTAGACGAGCTGCATACATGCGCGTCGCTAGCCCTGCGCGTCGCTAGCCCTGCATGTCGGGAGCCCTGCACGTCGGGAGCCCTGCGCGTCGCAGGGCGGACACGCGTCGCAGGCGGACATGCGTGACGGGGCCGACACATGCGCGGAGCTGAACGGCCCAAGTCCACTATGCGAGAATACGAGGTCACGGCCATAGCCGGGGGGCGACGGGCGACGGGCGACGGGCGACGGAGAGAGCGCTGCTGCACCGCACGGCTGCGTCGTAGGACATGGTGGCGGACGGCGGAGGCGCGGGGCGGAGCGGGCGGAGGGACGGACCGAGCGGCGGCTGTGGACCCACGCCGTGCGGCCCCTGGGCGACGCAGGCCGGTCCTTGGTCGTCGGTCCTCGCTTGCTCGCCGCAGGGGCCGGCCCTGCTTTCAGGGGGGGGAGGTATCCCGGAGTCGCAAGGAGCGGTGCTATGCGCCGACGGCGTGCTGCTGCTGCAATAGGGTAGCGAGGGGCGGCTTGGTGCCGAGAAGCGGATTGGGTGGATCGGTGTGTGCTCGCGACTGCGATCGCGGTTGCGAGCTGCGACGCTGCTCCGCAGCGCTCAGCACGGCATAGGCGCGCAGGAAAGCTGTGCGCTGTGCAACTGAGCATCCATCTCGTGTTCCTGGTCCCCGGCGAGCTGTTCGTGCACGAGCGCGGACATTGTTCCCGGCGTCCCCCCTTTCTCATGTCTTTGTTCGGACGCCGCCGTCGGCTTGACTTTAGGTCGAATTTTCGGCGCATCATGCACGGCTGGTCGCTGGCGACGCCGCTGGGGGACTGGTTTCCGCAGCGTCCCCCTATCCGTCATTCTCCTGTACACCCCCTACTTGGCGCCAGAAGGCTCCGAAACGTGGCCAAGGCTGTTATCGTACTCACCAGTGCTATCGGCTCCGCCACGACGGCGCCTGGGAAACAGACCAGGTCGCGTTGCAGACCGTTGCAGAGAGGACCTGAGCCCCACTCAGCGCGGCGCCGTTATCGTGCGTCGTACGCCAGACCCTGGCCCCAGTGCCGTCCAGGCCGGGGTAGGGGTCGGTGATCGCACGCGCGCAAGGTGCCACTCCCCCTGCCTCCGTCCCCCCTTCTCCCACCCTGGTCCGTTGCCCACGTCGGCCCCGCCGCGCCCGCCGCACCCGCCGCCCCCGCCGCGCCCGCCGCCCCCGCCGCCCCCGCGCGCCCCGAAACGAAAAATCGCCGCCGACTCGCGGCTCGACGCTGCCGACATCACGTCTCGTTCAGGCTAGTGCGGGCCCTATCCCGCCCTGGAGCATACCGCGGGCCGGGCCAGGCGAGCGATCTGCATGGGTCCTGCGGCTGCCGATGCTGCGACATCCCGGCAGCGATGCGCACCTGGCGGATGGCACAGTCGAGCACCGGGGGGCGTTTGGTGCTGGTGCGGTGACCGAAGGAGGCGGCTGCGCGTGACATGGCCGGCGGCCCTTGTGGTCACGGTCGGTGCTCGCCCGAGGAGGCACGGCCCCGCCTCGGCGCCGCGGCGGTGCCAGTGCTGGAACAGGCGGGGCGTGCCCGTACCCGCGCCAAGGAAGCGGCCGCGTCTATTTGCCCACGGCGGGGGCGGCTTGGTCGTGCGCCTGGAGCCCACCCGGGCGCGCGCGGGCCCTGGGTGGCGTGCGCGGGAGGACGACGGCGGGGCGCGCGGGGCGGATAGCAAGACCTGGGACATGGCGCGGCGCGCGGGGCGGAAGACCTGGGACATGGCGCCAGCGCGCGCGGATTCGATATTGGGCACCCACACGTAGTGCGCGGCCTCGGTGTCGGGTCGGCGTATGTACCATGGCGGATGGGGCGCGGCCAATCACGGCGCGACACGGCCGCGGTGGCGGGCTCCCCGAACAAGCCAGTCCGGCTCGCTAGGCGTTTTGGGTGGGGCTGGGCTCGACTGCCGAGCCCTGCGGCCGACGGCTGGGCGGCGGCGCACATGGCCGAGGTGGCTCCTCGGCCTTGCGGGCCCAGCCCGCCTGGTGGGTGCTGGCCGTATTCCGCAGTCTGCACTTTGGGAGGGGGCGCGGGCAGCGGGCGCAGCCCGCGCGGGTGCCGTGCTCTGGCTGGGCGCTCCTGCTCCGAGCTCTCGCTCCGCGCTCTCGCTCCGCGCACCCGCTCCGCGCACCCACACACGTGATCAACTCGCCCCTGCCCGCCAATGCCGTCGTCACGACACACACATTGCAATCTCCTTCGCCTCGCGGTCCCGCGCTCCCGCGCGTGCGCGCGCCTTGGAGCCGGATGCTCGCCCTGCCGTCCATGCCGTCGACTACCGGCGCCGACTGCGTGCGGTGCGAGCGGTGCGTGCGGTGCGTTGTGCTGGGACATGACCTGCATTGTAGTGTCGATCGCCCTAGCGCGCCTAAACCCAAAGACTGGACCCGTTTTTTCTGATGCCGCGGGAACTCGGGGTCGGCGGCTCGGCGGACGGGGGTCTGGGCCAGGAGCGACGGGGCAAGTGGACGAAGCAATTCCAGATCGAGCCGCGTGTGCGTGCTCCGCGCCGCCGCCGGACATGTCAGCGCGGGGAGTTTTGCCCACGGCGCCGCATGCGGCGGCCTCCAGGCCCGCATCGATTCATGGGCGGCGCCGGGTTCGGCGCCAGCCACCGCGGAAAGCAGAAAGACAGAGCGGAGAATAAATCAATAAATAATAATAATAAGAATAATAAAAAACACAGACAGGCGGTTCGCGCTTGGGCCAGATCAGACCCTGGGGCGCCGGGCGGCGGGCTCTGTGGTGTGCTCGGGGGTTGGTGGCCCGGTGGCCGGTGGCTCATGCTCGGCGGCGCCCGACGGGGCTGGACACCTGGGACGCCATGCTGGGAATCGGCGCGCCATGAGCCACGGCGCACAGCGGCACGGCCAGCTGGCGTGGGCCGCGGGATGCCCCTTGCGGCCATGTGCAGCGTGCGGCGTGCGGCGGGTGCGGCGCGCGGCGCGCGGCGGCAGCGGTGCGCGTGGGGCCTGGGGACCAATGTGGGGCAGGCGGCGTGAGCAAACGCATGCCAGTCCGGAGGGGCAAAGGGACGGCCCGCCTGTCGCTCGGCCTCTGCCCTGCCGCCTGGGGTCCGGCGGAGTCGGGGCGGGCGCGCACAGAGCCGAAGAGCAGAGGAGCAGCCGTGCGCGCAGACCGGCAACCGGAAATACTGCGAGCCAGTGCCGGCGTGCGAGGCGCGGTCCCTCTCCGAGCGACCGAGCCGCCGCGCCAGCCCAGCGGCAGACCACCCCCCGGCTGGTGCCGCCCGCGCTCCCCGCCCGCACGCCCGGCCGCCCTTGCTGCTCCCCTGCCGGCCTGCCCGCGTGCCCCAGGCCGCCGCAGGCCGCCGCAGCGCAGGGACTGTGCTTCTCGACACCCATCAGCGAACGGTGTTGCGCCGCCGCGCCTCCGCTGGGCCGCGCGAGGGATAGAGGGGGGGGGGGAAGGTCAACAGCCCCGCTTCTTCTCTTCTTGCCCGCACACACCCCCCGCTCCCCTCCTCCTCCTCCATCCCATCCACCACCACCGCCGCCGCTCCCACCGCGCGACCCGACACATACATCCCCCTCGGAGCCCATCCCCCCCGTCGCTTTCATTCTCTCATTCACTCTATCTCACGACTCGCTCGCCACGCGCCGTCGCAGCCGGCTCCTCCTACAGCACCCCCGCCGACTCTCGCGAGCCCCGCGCGTCACCCTCTCGCTCGTCCGCAGCACATACCACAGCCCGCGCCGGCTGCCGAGCGCGCGTCCCCGCCGCTTCCCCAACGATACTGCACCCACTCCCATCCACCTCTCACGCAAACATGTCGACCTCTCCGGCCATGTCCCTGCCGCACCTCCTCATTGGCGGCACGTCCCCAGAGGAGCGCCGCTCCCCGCCGTACATTTCGGGTGTCGGCGGCGTCGGCGTCGGCGTCGGCGGCGGCGGCGGCATTTCTGGGGGAATGAGCGCGCTTCCGCCCGCGCCGCCCCTGCCGCCCGCGCCGCCAATGCCGCCAGTGCCGCCTGCGCCGTCCATGCCGTCCATGCCGCCCGCACCGCCAGTGCCGCCAGTGCCGCCTGCGCCGCCCGCACCGCCCACCGCAACAGGATCGGCCGCATCAGCGGCATCGGCGGGGTCGGCGGCATCTGCCGCTTCGGCCGCTTCCGTAGCATCACCGTCGCCTCCATCCGCCCCGCCCAGCGGCAGCAGCGCCGGGAGCGCCAAGCGCGAGCTCCCGCTCATGGAAGAGGACGAAGTCGACGAGCTGCGCGACGACGACCCCGTACCGCCGCCGCCGCCCCGTCCAACCGTCCCCGTGGCACTTTCTCCCGCCACCCCCATGGTGCCAAGCCCAAAGCCCTCTGGTGGCGGCTCAAAAAGCCGCAAGAGCTCCTGCGACCTCTGCCACCACCGCAAGATCAAGGTGCGTCGCCGATGCGAAGCCGAACCCCGCTGACGGTGCCCAGTGTGACCAGGTCCGCCCCTCATGCTCATCATGTCTGCGCAAAGGGCATCCGTGCCATTACTCGGAGGAGACAGAGGCCAACAACCCGCACGCCCGCCGGGCCGGGCCATCCTCGGCCCTGGATCGCCCCACGCCGCGCCCCTCGCTTAACAACAGCAACAGCGGGTCGCCGGCATGGATGTCGTCGTCCTCAATCCAGCGCTCAAAGTCCGCCGTGAATGGAGGCACGCGACCCGCGACGGCCGTCAGTGCCAGCGGCGGCGAGCGCAAGCGCCGTCTCGATCGCGACCGCATTGTGAACGGCTACGGATCGAGCAGCGATGAGGGCGAAGCCGACAGCGCAAGGAGCAAGAGCGTTGGCGCGCCCCCAACGGCCACCGTAGCACGAGGCGTCGACAACGACCTCGCCGACATGCTCGGTGACCCCAAGGATGAGGAGGTGGACGAGCTGATGGAGAGCGGCGACGAGGGCGACGCCCGCGGCAAGAAGCGTGACGCCTCGGTCGACGACGAGCTCTCTGGCGAGCTCCTCGAGCTCGCATCGGCGCCACCCAAGAAGAAGAAAGCAAAGCCCTTTGTTCCCGACACCCCGCAGCTCCCGCATCGACACTCGTCTGGGCCGCGTCCTCGCGGACACGCTCGTGCCTCGCTTCCCAATGCGATGCCTGCCGCGTCCTCTAGCTCCCACGGCGTTGCCGCCGCCGCTCGCCACGACTCGTACAGCCTGCCGCTCCTCACCCTCATGCAGTCGCTCCCGTCGACCGAGACGCAAACAATACTATTCAACACCTTCTTTCAAGACCCGTTCCTCACAGAGGGCATTTCACTCCTGCAACCCCAGTTCACCGAGGACTTTAACCAGCTGATGCAGCGCCGTAACGCCGGCCGCCTCCGCGAGGGTGACGCCACCACTCTGGCCAATGCCTTTGCATTCCTTGCTGTTGCCCTCCGTGTCCTCCCAGAGGAGACTGGCAAGCTCCTCCTCGCGTCTGGTTCATCTGCTTCGTCGAATGCTCCCCGTTCGGCTAGCCGCATCATTGCCAACCAGGGCGCCTCAAACTCGGACATGACGCCGCTAGACCAGCGGTATTTCGAGCTAGCCCTCCTTACGGCCCAAATTGCAGAGCAACGCGATGCACCCTCGGTCATGTACGTCGTGCACAAGTTTATGCTCTTCCGCTACGCCACCATCGGGTTCCGGAAAGACAAGGTCGTCCTCGCTGGCGCGTGGCTCGCACAGGCCATCAAGACCGCCCAGGCGCTTGGCATGGGCAAGGAGTGGGAGGGCATTCCGCAAGGCGAGCGCGAGCTCCGCCGCCGCGTCTTCTGGGCGCTCTTCATTGCAGACAGGCAGTTTGCATTTGACACGGCCTTTCCCTACACCATCAACGATGCGCATATCGGCGTTCATATGCCGTCCCCCATCGCGGAGAGTGACCTCTACAAGATCCCCCCCGAGGCCCGTGTTCTCCCTCCGCACTCTACCGAGGCTGGCCCGACATCATGTACGGCACTGTTTATCCACACGCACCTTGCCCGACGGCTCACTCCGGTGCTTGACGCTTTCGCCTGCGACGGGCCCTCACACACTCGCAACGAGCTAGTCACACGTTTCGACTCGTCGCTCGACGGCTTCCAGGAGGCGCTCCCGCCGTACCTCCGCCTCTTCCCCCTCACCGACACCCGCTTCGACTCGACGCACACGTACCTCCCGCCGCACCGCGTCCGTCTCCACGCGACACTGCTCGGCTACCGCCTCGGTATTCACCGCAGCCATCTCGCCACTTACCTCCAGCCGTCTGGCACGCCTGGTATCCGGGCCGTGATTGCCCAGGTGTGTCTCGCGTCGATGAGGTGTCAAAAGTCGGCCAAGATGCTCGATCCCAAGCTGTCGCCGCGTCTCTTCAACCCCGCGGCCGTGTTTGAGGCTGCCGCGACGTTGGCGCTCATCATGTATGTCGAGCGGGCTGTGGCCGCCGCCGACAATGCCTCGAGCAACATCACAATGTCGTCTGAATACCTCGCGATGCGTGCTGGCGTCGCCGACGGTCTTGAGCTGCTGGACAGCCTAGGGTCATCGTCGGACAGCGCCGGCTATGCGCAAGCGGCAGTCCGCGTGCTCCGCGAGGTCACAGCCAAGGTCGACGCCGGCCCTCGCCAGCCCCCGCTCCCCTCCTCGAGCCCGCACAAGCTCAACGGCAGCACGCTCAATGGCAACTCGCGCGATGGCGAGAGCCCGTCGCCCGGCGGCCCCTCGGTCCCCCCAACGCCCACGCAGGGCATCATCAATTGGCTCGAGTCGTGGCGCACCCAGGGTGTCAACGTCGATTATGTCCTTCGGGAAGCCGACTGGGCCAGCTGGGAGAAGATCATTGCTGGCATGTAGCCCGCTCGCGCGCGCGCGCATGCGCGGCTGCAGCACCCTGTAATCGAAAGTAATCGAACCGACATTTCCGCTTGGCAACCAGAGACGGCGCCCGTTGTTCCCTTACACTCATAGTTCTTATCTTTGGTTCCTCTTGTCTGTCGTCGTGCTGTCCGCCTATACCCATCTCAAGGCATTCCCTAGCAAGCACATGTGCATCTGTACCCTCTTCCTACCTCTTTCTCTCCATCGCTCTCTATCCCTTTTTCTCGCTCGCTCCTGCTTCTCTCTGGTATACCCCGTAGGCACAATGTGATGATTACTTGGTTCAGTGCGGGGCCAGGTGCCGTGGCTACGCTACGCGAGAGCGGGCTCCGCAGATGGCGGCATGCGCGACAGGCACGGCCTAGACCCACGCTTGGCACTAGATCGGCCGAGACATTCCGCGGCGCCCCAGCAGCCAGCCGCTGCTGTTCGCCAAGATTCCACAGCCTCCGGTCCTCGGCACAGCATGCACGGATGGCATGCAGCGGGACCGCCGCGGCGTTGGTCCGACCCATCTGAGCGGGCAGTCGGGGGGTATCGGGGACCGAGGCGTGGCGGCGTAGCCTCCACTCGTTGCTGGGCAAACCAGGTCTGCTCCCGCAAGTTGGCGTCGCGAATGGCGTGGGCCTTGGGCAGTGCGTGGGCCGCTCCGCTCCGTTTCGTTTCGTTTCGTTTCGTTTCGGAGACCCCGCCCGTCCGAGGTCATCGGCTGACCCTGTACGGAGCGCGGAGCGGTGGCGGACGATAGGGGTTAGGCCGGTCGGCGGGGTAGGGGAACGGGTAGTAAGGGGCAGGAGGCGGCCGGAGAGGGCAGGAGGTAACGGGAAGGAAAGGCAAGGGCGAAGGCGGAAGCCAGCAACTTCATCTCATGCAAAGTGCTTGCGAGGCGAGGTGCTGGTTGCTCTGTCCAGTGTCTGATCGGGATGCGTAGTTCTCAAATTGCAGCCAGGCTTGGGTGTTGCCTTCCGCTGAACAGCTGTGCGGTCGTACAGCAGCCGCCGGTGAGGCAAGCGCCAGGCAGTGCGTTACAGCGCTGCAGGCCTCCCGTGCGCACCATGTGCATATCCCCTAATCGCACCTTGCAGCTTCGCCCTGATTAGTCTTGGCCTGACGTACTCCGTTCTGACGTACGCCTCGCCGTTGGGAGCCGTACTTTCCATGGTGCAGGTTACCGAACTACCGAACTGCTGCGTCTTTGGGGCTCTAGTCTCCAGCTCTGATCATATCTGATCATATCTGATCATATCTGATCATATCTGATCATATCTGATCATATCTGATCAAAGCTGATCAAAGCTGATCAAAGCTGATCAAAGCTGATCGATCGTATCTGATCACAGCTGATCATACCTTGTACCTTTTCCTTATCTTCCGTGGCGAGCTGCATGAAGCCATGTTATCACTGCCCTCCCCTTCTGCAGCACTGACATGTCGCTGTGCGGCGATCGAGAGCAACGTACAACACAACGGGCCGCGCATAGCCACGGCTCGTATTCGCTTCATTATCTTATCAAGCCGTTGTGTCGACATCAGCCTGTATCACTTGCATCTCCTGATTCTTCACTAATTGATTCATCCATGCTGCAACACAACACGAGCCACACCATACTTGTTCCTATTCTTTAAGCAGCAGCTGCGAGACCGACGGCGTTACGGCCGAGGTCGTACACCGAGTACCAGCGGCGAAGGAAGGCGCTGAGAGTGTCAGCAGACGTCATCATCCCTTGAATTCGAATTCCAACTACCCGTACTCACTCGCCAATGATCCAGAGAGGGCCCATGGGAGGGGGAATGTCCATGCCTGTAAAGGCCGAGATACAGGTGCCGCCGGCGTTGAGGATGTAGTCCTCGCCGCTCAGGGCAAAGTCCTGGCCCGAGAACCTGAAGGAAAGCTTCGGGAGAGACGGGACCTTGCTGCAGTCGATGGTGTACTGGCCGTTCCACGACTTTTCGGCTCCAATCTCCTTGTTGAGCATGTCGGCAAGGTCGGTGGGGAGAACGATGAGGCTGGTACCCGTGTCGATCGCGGCGCCCGTCGACTCGAGCTGAAGCTCATCGTCGCCGAACGTAATCTGCTCGAGGTCCACCTCCCAGTAGCCCTTGCGGCGAACGGGGAGGTAGGTGATCTTGCCAGTGTAGGCGTTCTTGTCGATGCCACCAAAGATGCACTCTCCACCGTCCTCGCTCGACTCGCCGAGACGGAAGGCAAAGACGGGCTCGTCCAGGAGCTTCTGGTCGAGCATGTTGTAGAAGGGAGGGACAATGTGGTTAACAGAGATGGTGTCATAGCCCAGGCCCAGGATGCCATCAAACTTGCCAAAGGCAAAGGCAAGACCGGGCTCCTTGGTAGCCTCGGCAAAGTCCTGCTTCTTGACCTTGAGGTCGCCAATGGTGAGAGTGTCCTGCGAGACAAAGCCCTCAAGCGAGCCCGAGCCGTAGCGGATAGCAAACTCGGAGCCATTGGCCTTGTAGGTGGACGACTCGTCAGAGTCGTACTTGCGGTGGAGGAAGCATGCAATCGACGAGCACGACTTTGAGGGGACCCAGAGGTTCGACGAACCGGTGTCGAGGACGACGCCAAACTCCTGCGGGGGAGTGCCGAGGGTGATGGGGGCGTAGTACTGCGCGTTCATGTAGTCTGGAGGTCAGCACTTGGTGGGCGTGACAGGGGGAGCTGAGACATCCCGCCCCGCGCTCAACATACTCGACAGAGGGACACCGTGGCCACCCTCGACATCGATGAGGTTCTGCTCCTGGTCGAGGACCTGGGCCCAGAGGCGGTCCTCGTCGCTGCGGATGTCCTTGACGTGCTTGCGGGCGGAGAAGGGGACCTGGCCAGAGTGGTGGCTGTCGAGGAGGCCCATGTGCTTGGCGGCGAGGTACTGCGCCTCGAGCTCGGGGGACACGGCGAGGTGGGCGGCGGGCTCATGCTTCTTGAGCTTCATCCTATGAGAGGTCAGCTGCGGTCCGCGGGAATGTAGTTGCGGTGGTGGGTGGCAATGATAGTGACGCATACGCGGCGCTCCAGCCGGACCCGATTCGCCGACAGCAACGGGAAACTTACTTGTGCACGCCGGCCTCGGCTCCGGAGAGGACGGCGAGGACGGACAGGAGGATCGCAGCCTTCATGGTCGGGGTGGGGAAGGAGTGGATGGGTGGATGGAAAAGGTTATCGATGTGGTGGTCGATAGAGATGAGGGAGGTATCAAGAGCGTCGAGTAGTGAGATGTGTTGTGAGAGGGTCATGCCGTGCGGTGCGACCGTCATACCGCAGTCGGCCGATGGCTGCTTCGTAATGGGCAGCCACTGGCCATTAGAATTCAGCCCTAATACCCATTAGGAACCCCCACAGCCTTACTACATCAGGAAAATAACACGACGTCATTGTCCGACGACCGAGGCAATTGAGACCCGGCCGGTCTAAGGGCCCCAGCCACCGTGGGTGCGTGCCATCCCCTCGGGTATACCATAACTGCCACATGCCAGCCAGCCCACGATGGATGGGACAGGGCAGTATGACGACTGCCCGCTCACAGCCTGCCACCCTTGCACGCTCAACATTGACGACGGTGTCATCCCGCAGCAAGAACAGCGTGCGCCGCAGCGACAACAGCGTGAGATGGTGGCTGACCGGCCGGCAGTCTGGCGGATAACCGTTAGAACATTACGTAATGATACATCTAACTGGATCACTCAGATAAGGATTGGCCACAACGTGGTTGTCGCGCGTTCTTGTGAGATCGTGTGCCAGTCTTGGGGGGGTTTGGTGGGGTTCATCTAGCGTGCACGGCACGCAAGCTACTCACTCAATCGTGTCTGTGCCTACTGCTGTACATCGGCAGACTTGAGAGATCGTATCAGTATCTGACAAAGCAGCCCTCGCTACGGCGCAGCGCATCTAGCTGATAGTCCTTGATGGGCAGTGGCAGCACCTTTTCTCTAGTCAATACCGCCCCCTTTCAGGTCTGCCCAAGGGCATGGGTGCATGTGTGCCTCTCTACCTGTCAGTATAGCACGACATGCTACTCCCATCTACCACTACATGCATTTGGCCTCCTCCTACCGCGCCTCCCGTTCCGTCTGCAGGCGCCCAAGCACGCCCGCCAACCGTCGGTAGTCGCGCAACAGGACCACAACCTCTGACATTCGCAGGTCACCCGCCTCGCCTATCCTGTCAGCCCAGTTCGTCTCGCCTGCCACCCAACTCACAGGTCATGAACCGCTCAATCGGGCCATCGTCTGCGAGGGGGCTACGCGGTGCCCCGCTTGGTGTGCCCGTAGTGTTGCGGCGGCTCGGCGCGCGCAGGCTTGCAAACAGCGACGGCCGCTCCTGGTGCAAGACTGACTCGGTCGGCGGCGTGCCGAGACGGAACCCACCCATCTGGGCGAGGCGCCCGCCGATCGTGCTATCGCCGGCCGTGACGCTGCGCTCGCGCTCACGCTCTGGCTCCCTGGAATCCCGCCTGCGACTGCTAGAGGACGCCTCGCGGCTCATTACCGTAGACACTGGCACAATACTCCTGTGTCCCTCGATATGGGGCACGTCCTCCGGGCGGCCGTGGTCGTCGTCTTCGGCTTCGCTGTCGGATTCGTGTTCGTAAATGTCGTGTTCTCGCAGACCGCGGAGGCTCTCCGGGCGCGAAGCCGGAGGAACCTCAACCATCTCCTGGTTCGGCCAGTCCGAAGCATGCGAATTCGCCCTCGAGCGTGTACGGGCAGCAGCAGTCGAAGCGGCAGCGGCAATGCTGGCGACAGAGGCGGTCACTGAGGCCAGGGAAAAGGTGCTGCTCTGCCGCGGACGGTTGCCGTGTCGCGTTACAGGCGAAGCCGGATGGTCCTCTTCGGGCGGCGGCGTAGCCGTCACCTGTGGCGTCGAGCTGATAATGCCCCGGAGCGCCGACCACGATGAGTCCACAACGCCCGTGATCACCTTGTTTGCACTGCCTGCAGCACTGCCCGCGAGTTCGGACACTTGGAAGACGCGTCCGCGGAGGCGTGACGATGCCGAGGCGATGGATGCAGCGTCTGTGCCATCGTCAAGATACGGCAGGCCGATAGGAGTCAGGTCCTCAACAGACATGACCCGGTCGCTGTCGCCGAGACCAAGATCCGACAGCTGGACGTGCTCCAGGAATTCCACCACTGCCGTGAGGTTGACGATCGCATAAGACGCTTCACCCGCAAGGCAGATTGCGCTCCGGTAGCGCCGCAGGTACATGAGCTGAGACGCGAGTTGCGGCGGGTTAGCCTTGACGACGGCATAGATGATGATGGGGAGGATGAGGTCAGCGCCTGACGTGGCGCCTTGCTTTGTCGCGATTACCGTGTCGGTGCTGTCCGTCATTGTCGGCGACTCGGGTGCCGTCTCTTCGTCGGGAGTCGCCTCCTCCTCGATCGTCAGCATTTCCTCGTCCGGAGCGGTATATTCCTCGCCCTCGGGACGGAGCTGGATGGGAGGGAGTTCGGCAAGGCCATCTGGAGTTAGCGCATACCACAAGGTTCATACTCACCGACGGCAAGTTTGTGGGTTTGGACCAAGACATCCGCCTTCTCCTTTGGTGTGAGACAATCAGGGGCAGACAGTTTCTGCAGCTCTACACCGAGCTCGGCGCATAGCTTGGCCAAGCCGTTGGCGATCGTCCCGCGAGGCTTCTCCCCCGGTGGACGAGTGACAAGACCCAGGTGGTCGAGCGACAGGTCTAGCATGTTCAGCGCCGCGATACGCGATGCGAGCGCTTCGTCGTGCCGTGCGTCATCAGACTGGAGCGGGGAGAAGATTCTGTTGTATAGCAGCCGGCACACCAGTCCCTCAACCTTTTCCGTGTCGTCGCTAGCGGCCTGCTCAACATACTGTTCCCTATGCTCTCCCCCCCTACGCTCGTCCTCTTCCTCGTTCGCAGCCTCAACCGACCCTGATCGCGGCCACGATTTTCTCGGGCTCTCAATGTTGCGGTAGTACGACACAAGGTCATCGTAGACGGCCTCCATAAAGTCTTGCAAGCGCTCCCCGGTCATTGTCGGATCGGAAAAGTCGAGCGTAACCGGCGCATTCACCTCGGTGCCGAGGCCGTGATGATGCGAGTTGAGCAATGCCTGGTCTGCGGGGTTCACCGCTGACGCTGGACAAACGGCGCTGACAACCAACTTGAGCGTCTTGTCCACAACCTTCTCGGGGACGCCTTTGAGCTCCGTCCGCACCCCAGAGCGGACCGCCTTGACCAGCCCCTTGTGGACCTCGTTGTACCGCACCGGCTTGTTGATCATATACGCCACGACAGTGTAACCCTCAGTGGGATCGGGCGAACTAGTCGCGTCGATTGGCTCCAGAGAGGCGATGCTTGGCCGGGGGGATGATAGCACCGAGCTGTTCGTAGAGGCGGGTTCTGGCGAGATGGAGCGCGATGCACCGATAGCCGGGGACAAGGACGAAGTTGTTGACGGGCTGGGACCGAACAAGGACGCAAAAGGGTTGATCCTCCGCGGTGCCTCCTTCACGGGTTTGTCCGCCGCCGCGATGGGGACCGCCTTGCCAAGCGCAGGGAAGGCCAGTGGAGCCGAGTCGGACGATACTGTGTAGTGTGGGAATGAATGCACCGCTTCTGGGGGTTGGGTGGGTCTCAGTCGCGCAAGAACGCCGCCGCGCTGCGCATCATCCCGCAACGCTGAGATTGGGGGAGTGTCGGTGGGGACGGTCGACTCAAAGGCGACTGTCGTTCTGGGAGACGTTAACAACGGCGTTGGCACCAACACTCACCCCCGAAGTGTGCCGACTATCCCGGACAGAGTCACGAGCACGGCGGCGTTGTCGCTCGGCGTCGCCGTGCCCGACGTCACAGAGATGGGTGGCGAGAGGAACGCGACATGGTCTCGCAATGTTTGCGGCGTCATGGGAAGCGAACTCGCTGGGGTCGAAGGGAGGAGGATGATGGCCTAGAGTCAGAGCAGCCCAGAGATAGTCACTCCCACCTTCCCGCTGGTGAGGACCTTGAGGAGGTCCGCCCAATCGCCGCCTTCAGCTCTTGCCCGCGCGCCCTTGTCAAAGATGCTATCAATCATACCCATTCCCATGCTCCCGTTGCCGAGTCCGATGCGCTGTGCGGTGGCCTTGAGGCTCTGCAGCTGTAGGCGTGAGGTGGCAGTCGCATCCAGGTGCGCCGTGTCGCTCGCAGGCGAGAGTGCAATGGTCGTGCTTGTCGTCGACGTGGTCGGCGCCGCGACCATGCCGGGCGATGGCGCCGTGTGCGGCAGTGACGCCACGGGCATGGCGTGACCGGACGGCGAAGACGGCGCGCCGTGGTGCCGCTGGCGTGGCTTGTACGGGAGCGTTGTACTCCCCGAGGGAGAGGTGCCCGCTGGTGTCGCCGGTGTCATGACACTTGTGACGGATTCAGGAGAGCGGCCAGCCGTGCTGTCCTCATTACTACCCGACTCGTTCATAAGGGATGACGAGGAGCTTGCCCCCAGGAGTGGGTGGGCTATCGTATCGGAGGACGCACGGGGCGTTCGCCGGCCCCCCAACGAGCTGGAGAGGGAGGAGAACAGTCCTGACGGAGCGCTCGGTGGTTGGGGCGGGGGTGTCGTCTTGTCGGTGGACATGTCGTGCGTGGTGGCCACCCGAGGCAGGGGAGACAAAAAGGCCACGGATGAGCTGGTCTGAGCCGGTCTGAAGCCAATAAGGGTGAGGTGGGCCGTGGTCGTTGACAACCAATGCGGAAAAATACAACGACAACGACAACGTCAGAAATCACAAACTTGTCGACCTTGGATCGTCTGAGCGCAGCGTCATCGGGAGACGAGGCGCGCCTGGACCCTGGAATTGGGGGTCCCCACGTGGCAACCATGCCATCGCCTCGCGCGCGTAGTGTGTTGCACGCTAGATACACCGACCGACACCGTCCTACGAGCATGCATGATGACAGACGACACTGGTGTATATATATCTCACTATGCGTCCTCGGCCTTGGGGACGGCCTCACCAGTGTTCTTCTTTCGCCGCTTGTTGTTGTGGCGCTGGTGCGACGCGGCCACGTACGTGGAGGGGATCCTGGTGGTCAGCGACAGCGCCAATAGCGTCACTTACACCTTGGTAGCATGAAGGAGGTAGCCTCCCATTGCACTCGTGGTCATTGTTGGGTGGGTACGACCCGGAAGGACCTGCAGGTCAGCTGGCGCGCTAAAAGGCAACTCACCTGGTATGTGCGCTGCCACGACTCGGTGAGCTGGGTGGCGAGGAAGTTGGGGTCTTTGCGGGTGTATTGGAGCGCCTCGGCGAGAACCTGCTGATACGGCGAGTACGCGGTGACTGTAGTGGAGCCAGAGAGGTACCGCGTTAACCGGTTGATGACCGAGACGGGCGAGAGCTCAGTGGCCAGAATCAAGCTGGTGTCAGAAAAGGGAACGTTGACATGCACGTACCCATCCCAGTTCCCGTCGTGAAGCTCCTTGCGGGTTGCGTTCAGCTCTGCCACCTGTTGGTTGTGCTTGCGCTGTCGGGCAAGCGTCTTTTGCTGAGAGATCGCTGGCATATTCTCCTCGACTGGGGGTCCAGCTTGGCTATTAGCTTTGGTCTCGACCACAAACCTACGCCTAATGTACTCCTCGTCAGCCTCCATCCAGTTGAGCCATTTGATAAACGACAGCTCGCGCTCTCCAAAGTTCATAACGTTCATCACACCCCAGGCCGGTGGGCTGTCAGCGTCGGTGAACAGCAGAATCCGTCCCTCGCACCCCATACGGTCGGCGATGGCGGCCGTCACCAGACCGCCAGTGTCGTCAACAACAAGGTAGCGGCCTCCGGGGCGAACATTCGACACGGTCAAAAGCTGCGACAGCGTATCGTCGCGCAAGTACAGGATCGACTGTGGTGACCGTACGGAGTAGTGGTTGACAATGTTGATCGTCGACGGTGCCAAAGGGGTCACAGTCTGGAGGTACCTACAGTCAGCGCTGACGAAACACGGCGCACTCACTTCTTCTCCTTCCTCTTCCTCCACTTTTCCTTGCTGAAGTCCGTCTTCAATCCAAACTGCTCATGACGTGCCATCTGGCGCTGAATCATCTCCTCGGCAGACACTCCCTGTGCACGGAGGGCCTCGATCTCGTCTTGGGAGAGAAGGTTACCGCGGTTCTCCTCAGAGTCGTCGATGAACTCGTTTGTCTCCTTGACGTCGTCTGGACGTTAATATATTACTTTGTGAGATCGCTGGCACTCACCTAGGACGGCATCAAGGACAGCTCGCCGCTTCATCGGGCGGAGCACATTCTTCCATCCGGGGTTAGAACGCGCGCCCCCGTCGCCATCGCCCTTGCCCCTCTTTTTATTCTTCTTGCCACGCGCCTGACCAAAGGAAGGTCCCTCCGTATCGGCGCTCTCGTCTGGGGTTGCGAGAGTCGTGCTTGCCCCGCCGTCGGCGTTCACAAGTTCGTATTCGATGTCATAGTGCAAGCCGAGGAGCTCACTAGCAGGGAAGGCACCAAACTTGCCGAGCTGAATGAGGCTGGGGCATTAGACGCGATCTGGCCCGAAACTTACCCTTCCTTGGATGCCACAACAGCCTTTACCGCCTCGCTGGGCAGCTTGAGCAGTACGTTGTCGCCTTCCTTAATGACTGTCAAGCGGCGGCGGAGGACCACGTCGAGGGGCTCCAGCTCCACCTGCTTGGCCTCCTTGGTCGGACGAGGGGCGGCAGGCACAACGGCAGTATCCGACACGGCATCTACCATCTCGATCGTTGGATCGGTCTCTGTCATTGTTGCTGATGATGTGGTGAGAAGAAGAACGAATGTTGTTGACAGGAGTGGAAGGAGAGAAGAAATCTCGCGGCCCATATTATTTTCGGCTGGTGGAGGTCATCCGGTCATGGGTGGTTTCAACTCACGTGACTGATTACGGAAACAAATGGAGAGCGGTTGTTGCGAAGTTGAGAGTTGAGCGATTCGAGCCAAGCTTGCTTGACATGACAGCGTTGTGTACTACATCATCAACACCACCTCACCATCCTCCCTCCTCTCAGCAACTCCAGCAACATGGTACGCAGCATTCGATCAGAGAAGATGCTATTATCTTTAGCACTAACCCGCAGGCTGAAAACATTTCGATTCAGCCTTCCGCCATGAAGGACGTGACCAAGATGGAGCGTATCGGTGAGTTGGCTGCATACTGCTCAGAGCTCATCCCAGGCGCCCATTCGCACATCCACGGTCTTGGCCTTGATGCCAACCTCGAGCCTCGCGCGACCTCGCAGGGCATGATCGGCCAGGGCAAGGCGCGTCGCGCAGCTGGTGTCATTCTCAAGATGGTCCAGGAGGGCCGCATCGCTGGACGCGCCATCCTCATCGCGGGTCCCCCCAGCACCGGCAAGACTGCCATTGCTATGGGTAAGCTAAGGTGCCATACCCATGTGGAATCACTAACGTGCAGGTATGGCGCAGACTCTCGGCTCGGATGTGCCCTTTGTCACCCTCACCGCGTCTGAGGTGTTCTCCCTCGAGGTTTGTTTACCCCAGAGGTTCCAAGCTCACTGGCAGATGTCCAAGACCGAGGCGCTCACGCAAGCGTTCAGGCGCGCCATCGGTGTCCGAATCAAGGAAGAGACCGAGCTGATTGAGGGAGAGGTTGTTGAGATTCAGGTCGATCGCAGTGTCACTGGCGTATGTCCCTCGAGTGGTTCAAGTATGCTCACCCACAGGCCACCAAGACAGGGCGCTTGACACTCAAGACGACCGACATGGAGACTGTCTACGACTTGGGATCCAAGATGATCGACCAGCTGCAAAAGGAGAAGGTGCTCGCCGGCGACGTCATCAGCATCGACAAGGCGAGCGGAAGGATATCCAAGCTCGGTCGGAGCTTTGGACGGGCGAAGGACTACGACGCCATGGGAGCGGATGTGAGTTGACCGTGACACCGAGGCATCTGCTCACTCCAGACCCGCTTCGTTGCATGCCCCGATGGCGAGCTGCAGACGAGGAAGGAGGTTGTTCACACAGTGTCGCTGCATGAGATTGATGTCATCAACTCGCGGACACAGGGGTTCCTGGCGCTGTTTGCGGGCGACACGGGGGAAATCAAGCCCGAGCTCCGCGACCAGATCAACGAAAAGGTTGCCGAGTGGCGTGAGGAGGGCAAGGCGGAGATCGTCCCCGGTGTCCTGTTCATTGACGAGGTGCACATGCTCGACATTGAGTGCTTCTCGTTCCTGAACCGCGCACTGGAGGGCGACATGGCTCCCCTTGTGGTGATGGCTTCGAACCGCGGCGTGACACGAATCCGTGGCACCAAGTACAAGTCTCCACACGGCATCCCCACCGACCTCCTCGACCGCATGCTCATCATTAGCACGTCAAAGTACTCGGAGGACGAGATCAAGGAGATTGTCAAGATTCGCGCCGATGAGGAGGACGTCCGACTGCATCCTGATGCGCTCGAGCTGCTTGCGACAATGGGCGGTCAGACATCGCTCCGCTACGCCATCAACCTCATCGCCCCCTCGCAGCTCATTGCTCAGCGCCGCAAGTCGACCTCTGTGGAAGTCGACGACATCCGTCTGGCGTACAAGTATTTCCTGGACGTGGACCGCTCCGCAGCATATGCACGCGAGACGAGTGGCATGATGTTTGGGGAGACTGACGACCCGCCTGCCGCTGCCGGCAACGGAAGCATGGCGATGGACACGTCTGCGTAGCTGCGTAGATGGGTGAAGAAAACGGCGAGTCACTGTAGATAGCTTCTGAGATGTATTTCAATCCGCACGAGTGGTGTGGATCTTGAGCCGCGATGGTGTAATGCGGTGCGAGATTCCGACGGTTGATGGTTGACTGGACCGCCATTTCGGCCACCACCACACCAGGCACGAACCGCGGTACGCGTCCCGTATATAAGCCATTCCTTCGGGCATCCCGTCTTGTTCTTACCAACGTTCTTTCACCATGGGCGAGACCCTCATCACAGCAGCCGAGGCCGCCCTCGAGTCTCTTACACTCTCTCCCACGGCGGAGCCTAACCGGATCCCCACTCCCAAACCCGACACCGTCGCCACCAAAGCGATCCCAGACTCGGACATGACCATCAACGCTGACCCGCTTGTCGCGCTCCCCGCGGACGCTGTTCATATCATATTCTCACATCTCGATGTCAAGGACATTCTCGTTGCCGAGTGCGTGTCCTCGGCATGGCGCGCATTCTCGTTGTCCAACACGTCGCTGTGGAGTGCAATCGCTAAGCGACTGGGAGTGGACCTGTTGGAGTGGAAGCAAGCTGATCGGGAGCGCAAGTTCCAGGCCGCCCACAGGGCTTCTGCAAACCCAGAACCAGTCGCACCGGATCACCCGACCGACGAAGAGGTACAGAACGATCATGGGCGCAAGCCCATGACCCAGGACGTCCATCAAGAAGCCGAGGTCACTATTGAGGTGACAGCGGCGGAATACCGGAGTGCTAGTGAGTACGCGGTATCAAGGTTTCCCGATTAACCCACCGAGGTGTCGGGCACCTGCAGTTGCAGAAGGCCTGGTTTGAGCGGCAGTTCCATGAGGTGCAGATTACGACTCCAGCCTTCAAGCTGCGGCAAGTCGCCATCGACCACAGCGAGGATACGATTTATGCCCTCACCGACAACCCAACAGAGCGCACTGACGAGTTGCTCGTGTTCAACCGGTACACGGGCCAGCTACTGGTCACCATCCCGTGGATCGTAAAGGGTGCAACCATCAGCGTTGGTGCGGGGTATGTCGTCGTTTCGAGCATCGCCGGTCGTGAGTACCCTCGCATCTACTTAGGCTAAATATCAGCCGATCGTGATGAAGAAGGTTGGTGGGGCATTGTACCTGACCCCGTGGGGCTGTTGCACGTCTACCGAACGGCAAAAGCGGCGGAGCGAGCGGCGCACTTGGCAAAGCGGAACGGCCTTGCGCCGCTGCCTCCGTTCAAGCATGAACGCGGACTGCCTCTGGAGTTCTTTACGACCATTTCTGCTCTCAAGGACTGCCCGGCGTTCAAGGTTAAGCTCGACCGCCAGAACACACTGTGTCCCCAGGCGGTAGTTGCGGGAGCCACCGGCGACAAGGTAGTTCTCTGCCACCTCGACGATGGCCTTCGTATCGAGGAGATACCGACATCAAACGTCATGGTCATTGACGCTCCGAGCCCAGCAAACGACGTCGACCGAGGGTACATCGTGGTGAGTGTTGTCGTAAACGCTATGCGGAGCTGACACACAGGACATCAACTTCGACGAGCAATACCTCTTCGTGGTCACCAATCAACAATGTCACGTCTTTAACCGCCGTACCCGTACCAAGGTGACGGCGTTCCTTGACCCGAACGCGGAGCGAGTGACCCAAGCGGCAATCTCCTACTATGTTCCGTATGGCTTTCCTTTCTCCTGTTGCAGCCAGGGCGTGGGGCCTACAAATACATCCAATTCGCCAATCCCACTGGCGGCAACGTCCATGGACCTCCTCAAGGGGTGGCGTGCGGATACCCAACCAGACGACTTCGAGGGTGAGCGCTACCAGAACGACGACTTTATGACCGGTGATGTTCGGAGGTATGTACGAGCGGTGTCTCAGAGCTTAACGATCAGCGTTATCCTCACGGAACGCGACCTCATTCTGCTGCAAGAGCAGTCAGGTGTCCTGGTTGTGCGTGACTACCGTAAAGTCCTCGGCCTGGCTCAGAAATCGCCTCCCGAGGAGCGTCTCGCGGTGATATCCGCGCGTTCGGCGTTCCTCACCTTTGAAGAGAATGTCGAGGAGCTCCAGGCCTACGGGAGTCGCTTGTTTGCCCACTCTGTCATTGTATGTCGCCTTCACCCACCAGGCCATCGCTGACGGTTCCAAAGCTCACAATCTTCTGTTTTGACCTAGACAACATCCCCGACCTTCCGCTCCCGCACGAAGACGACTTGCCGGATGTTTCGGCCTTTGTCTTCGACATATCGGTCGTCGAGGGGATGATGCAGCAGACCAGCATCGCCGTGGATGCACGCGGTGTCTACCTTGCGGACTGGGACAAGGGCTATGGCGACGATACTCTGGACTATGGCCCACTGCACCAGCAGCACGTCAACGACGGCTCGTGGCCGAAGGCTGTCAGACCCAACTGTGAGAAGTTGCAGTGTCCCATGGCCACATAACTCCGCTGACACCCGAAGGGGGCAGCATCAAGCTGTGGACGGCGCGTGCGGAGTCGCAGCTTGGCGCGGCCAACCACGCGCGGGTGCAACGCGCCTTGGCCGTCCACCCGGAGCTTGAGCACCTACAATACCGGCCGCCGCACATGGACGTTGACTTTGACGCCCGGTCTTCGGACGGAGACCCTTCGCTGGTGCTGCATTCGGTCTTTACTCCTCCATATGACATGTTCTCGGACACCGACAGCCCCTACGCGATCTTAGCCCTGTTCGACGCCTTCGACGACTCGGGTCTCGGCCGCAGCAGATACTCTAGTGACGAGGACGACGAGAACGACGAGGACGAGGATGATCCCATCGCCAGCGCTGTCTGGGACATTGATATGGACGTATGACAACCTTGACTGGCCCGAGACGCCGCAGCGTACGCGGCAGAGCCGACGCCGCGGACTGGAGCGTATACTGCCGAGTGCGAAGGTGGGGTCCTACTGAGAGAGGAAGAGACGGCACTTACCCAGGGGCCATACTCTTGCCCATACCCTGTTCGAGATTCGCAACCGTTGACGGTCCATTAGTTCCATATCAAAGTGCTGTAGGTTGCAAGTTGTCCTGGAAGTTAAAATACCTCCCTGGACGTATCAGTGGAATAAGTTGTAATGCTGCATGACACGAAATCCCTGTTATCTCGTCGTGGTGTTCTCTATCGTCTCGCATTATGGCGTGAACATGGGTCGCCCAACAGCCCCGGATCCACTGATCCCCGTTCGTCTCCTTTGTCCTCCTGAAGCTACCGGTCTTCGTCGCTCCCATACTCGCGCGCCGTAATGATACCCTCGCTTACACAGCTGTCAGTCCCGCGCCACAACCCGCCGTTGCCCAACACATACCGCAGCAGCAAGCCCTCGAGCCCGTCCTTTCCGACCTCAAAGTCGACGCGAACCCACGTCTTCTCCAGCTCGCCGTCCTTGTACGCCAGAAGCGTCGGCAGCACGTCCGGGTCCGGCACGCCGACGACGTCGTTCTCCTCGTCGTCCGAGTTGTCGTCAAACTTGTGTGCCTCGAGGTCGAGCGTCGTTGATACGTCACGCTCGTGCAGCGTGGCCAGACCGTGGCCACCCCGGTTCCCCGGCACGCCAAAGCCGAGCACGCCGGCGCGTGCGCGCACGATCGATGCACCCGAACGCGCGATACGCGTCGCCTCGGACAAGAGTGGTGTGCAGCGGGACAGATCCTAAAAGGATAATATAGCACACAGTGTCAATCATGATGTAACGACGCAGGGACTGTTGCCACTCACCGGCTCGTAGATTAGGACGCAGACCCAGCCAGCATGCTCGACGGCGCCAACGAAACCATGTTTGCCGACCTCTCGGAGACCCGCGCTGGCGTTCCGGTTGCGCATCTGCTCCAACCGCTTCTGCCGCCACTTTTCTACTTCGTCGTCGTCATCCTCGTCGAGCACAACCTCCTCGAGCTGCTTGGCAAGCTGTTCCTCGTGGAACGTCGGGGCCGTGATCGCGCTGCGCTCCAGTTGTGCGCGGGTCGCCAGGACGGACGCACGCTTGGTCGCGCGCTCGGCCGCCTGGTGCGCGACATGGTCGTTGATCACGCCCTTGGGGCCCGTCTGCGCGCCGCGCCGCGCCGTTGCCGGCACGCCGTACATGGACTGGCGTTTTGGTGGTGATGCCGCCCGCGGAGGCGAACGGCGGGTGACGGACGAGGAAGTGTGGACCTTGGGAGTGAAGCGCGCGTCGGCCCCCTCTGATTCAGAGCCGCTCTGGCCCAACGAGTCCCGTCGGCGTGGGGGAGACTGCTGCTGGGCGAAAAGACGGCCGTCAAGCGCTGCCTGTTCGAGTGCGGACATTGTCGGTGGGTGGACGTGGGGGGATGGGGTGTGGTAGTGCCGAAAAGGATGGAGATGGAAATGATAGACAAACGCAAAGAGTCGGACCTCGTAGATCAGATGAATCCCACGACTGATGCGGTGCTGGGACACTCGTGCGGGTCGACGGCGACGGTGCGGCAGGACCAGGAGCTGAGGCCCGAACGGGAGGCGTAAGGAGTATGGCTTTCGGAGGACTGAGCGATCGAGACTCGACGTTGCACGACCCCCTAAAATCCAGGACAGAACGATGGGTGCAGTGGCCAAGGGGCAAAAGGCAAGAACGAGGGGGAGGGTTATGATGTGTGCGTTGGAGGAGCGTCGCGGAGTGTGTTGGACGACGTTGGACGTTGATCCCCCGCGCGTCTCGCTGGTCGCGATGCAGACAATAACAAAAACCCCGGTGAGTGCGGCCGTCTGCCAGCTGCGATGTGCTTCGGCGGCCGCTGGCGGCGTATTGTCCGTTGTATCTGTATTGTCTCGCGGCCTGTCCAGCTGGCCATCTGGTCGCGCCACTCGCCTGCCTGTCGTGCACCGGAGCGAGTGGTAGCGCCGAGGTCGGTGTGAGCGTGGGAGGGCGAAGCAGGAACAGCGAGCGACCCGTGCAGAAACGCAAGAGCAACAACAATAAAGGGGCCGGCTGAAAACGACGAGTAGCGAAAAATATATACGTATATCTAAATAAATAGACCAGAGTCTCGCCAAGTGGCTCCTGCGGACGAGCTGCGCGCCAACACAGTTCCTGCCAGCCGCATCCAGCGCTTCCCGTTTCGCTGCTTGACACTGTCCCCGAGCCCTCCTGCAGTGTGTCTGCGTTTCAAGATCCCAGAGGCTCGAGAGCTCGGCGGTGTGACTCCAGACGCGGAGGACGCGCAGGAGGGGCTGGGGGTAGGCAGCAGCCTGCGAATGACCCGCGAGATATGAGCCGCTCGGCGCTGAGGGTGGCGGGTGGCGTCAGCTAAGGTATACCTGGGGTTGGCCCCCCTTCAGGCTGGGGTCGGTGCGCAGGAACGTAGATGATGATGGGGGGGTGTACCTGTCTGCATGCCTGACAGACAGAGGATGGAGGACGATGGACGGGCCGCAGTGGCATCCTCCTCGCCATTCTCTGAAACGTGGGGCTTGCAGGGCGTGTGCACGCCCGATTACTGCGACCGCTGACGTTGACGACATGGCTGCGGGGGGCCCCATGTTACTCGTGATACTCACGAGACTGTTCTGTCTGAATGACCGCATGGGCTACTTGAGATTCTGCACGCTATGCCGCAGTCTCGAGATCCTTCGCGCCGCCGAGATCCAAAGTCAGAGTGCAATGGTTCGCCGCGCCGAGAGGACCATAAGGAGATATCTCGTCCGCGGACCGCGCGGAGCGACCAAGATGCCGCCACCTTGGAACTGAAGCGAAACACGCACCAGGGACGGCAGGCCACACAGGCCCATGACGGGTTCCAGGAAGAACAGAGAGCACCCTATCCCTCTCAGTGCGACGCCGGGGGAACGACCGTTCAGTACGACACTGGGACGGCCGCCAACCGTGACAGCCCGGGGCCCGTCGACGCTCGCGGCCACCCATTGATCGCGGAAGGGCTGGTTTCGGTGTTGATCTGACATGAGCGCCAACCCAGTGACGAGTGGCAAGGGCAGTAGCTCATGGCCCCATCGTCTCACTGCCCTTTACTGTAGCTCCCCTTGCAGGCATTCACCCCGTCAGCTGGGTGTCAGTCCGAAACTCTCGACCTGCGGCCAAAGCGGCCGAGTGGCCTGAGCCATCTGGCGATCTGAGGAGGGGAGCACACCTGACTCTCTGTCTCGTAGACCTCTGGGTCGAGCTCGCGGTTTCCGAGCCAGCAGGGCGAGATCATGACGGGGCCACAGGGATGGACGAGTGCTCGGCACGACTCACAGCTCGTCGTTCCCACGCCCAGGCGACACGGCCATTCTGAAACGTGGCTCGAGGAGGGTACCCTGCGATGCACGAGCCGATACGAGTCGAGAGGTGTGCAGAGGCCAGTGCACAGAGGCTGGGCTGGGCACTCAAGTCGCATATGTATTCGTAGACTCCTGGCTTGTGCATTCCGCCACGCTGGCGGTTAGGCACTGAACAGTGTTTCCTCTACGCTCCCCCACTGTTGGTGGTGCCACACTGGGTTCATAGGCAGGATAAGCCGAACAAGGATGGGCCGGACCAACTCACCATTCATCCTCTAGCACGACGTGGCGATGACTTCTCACTGGCAATGCATGCGCATCTTCGAGATTCCCCTCCCACAAATACAAAAACAACTAGTACACTCCCCCCTCTCCTCACCCGTCGTCCTCGCCGCGCTTGCGCTTCATCTCCTTGGTGAGCTTCTGGCGCGCGGCCTCGTGGCGCGCAAGCTCGGGGTTCATCGTCGACATTGGCGACTTTTGGATCTCTTGCTTGAGGTCAAACAAGACGTCCTCGTCGTTGTTGTCGAGGAACGTGATGGCCAGACCCGTCTTGCCGGCACGACCGGTACGACCGATACGATGCACGTAGCGCTCAATGGTGTCGGACATCTGCCAGTTGATGACGAGCGACACGTCGGGAACGTCAATACCACGACCGGCGAGGTCGGTGGCGACAAGCACGTCCACGGCGCCGTCGCGGAGCATCTGGAGTGACGCCTCACGCTGCTCCTGGCTCTTGCCCGAATGGAGCGTGACGCCCGAGAGACCCGCCTGCTGAACGTACTTGACGACGACGTCGGCTGTCGACTTTTGATTGACAAAGACGATCATGGGTGGGGCGAGGCCAATGTTGCGGAGAATATCGATGAGACGCGCCTTCTTCTTCTCCTCTCCGTGGATGAACTCGACGCGCTGCTCGACTGTGTCTACAGCCTCACCAGCATTACCGATCGTGACGGTCGCAGGCTTCCTGAGGTACTTGCGTGTGAGACGTTCGACAGCCGGTGGCATCGTGGCCGAGAAGAGTGTCATGACACGGCCGTCCTCTTCGGTCGTCGCGGGCATGGCATCGAGAACAAAGGTCAGTTCGGCCTCGAATCCGATGTCAACCATGCGGTCGGCCTCGTCCATCACCACGTAGCGACATTGAGACATGACAATCATGCTCTGGTCCACCATGTCCTTGAGACGACCGGGAGTGGCGATGATAATGTGCGCACCGTTGCGAAGGTTGAACTGTTGGCCCTCGACTGAGCGACCACCGACAATGGAGACACAGATGAGACCCATGGGGAGCGCAAACTTTTGCGCCTCCGACTCAATCTGCTGCGCCAGCTCACGTGTGGGGGCGAGAATGAGGGCATACGGGCCAAGATGCCGGTTGTCGTCGTTGAGCGGCGGTAGCTTGGCAATGTAGGATAGCATGGGGACGACGAACGCCGCCGTTTTACCGGAGCCAGTCTTGGCAAGACCAACGAGGTCACGGTTCTGTAGTCCGATAGGGATAGCTTGACGCTGAATAGGCGAGGGCTCGGCGTATCCAATCTTTTCAATGACGTCGAGAATGGGGGTCGGGATTTCGCTTTCGCGCCACGAACGCAACGGGAAGGGAATGTTGCCGCCGCGCGACGAGATGCTGTAGTCCTCGCGGAAGATACGCCAGTCACGTTCCTTCATCTCGTTGAGTGGCTTTTCGCTCCAGTGGCGGTCGTCGTTGGAGCCCTTGCCCGCACGGCGCCGCTCAAGCGCGTCCGTAAACTTTGCAGAGGATGGCGCGGGCGAGCCATTCGCGCTGCTGGCAGCCGTGCTCGCGCCGCCTGGCTGCGTGCCCGTACTGTCGGTTGGCGGAACCCACAGCGGCTGCGAGCTCGTGTCGTCTGTAGCGCTCCAATCAAAAATGGCGTTCTTGTTCGTGCTTTTCCGCAGCCAGGGCTTCTTCACCGTTTCATGCTGGCCGAGATAGCGCTTCTTAATCGTCTCCAGATCGCTGTCGGCACTCGACGTGGGGGCCGCGGCGCCATTGGCGTTGTGCTTCGACGATCCGTTCGCCCCCCGGCCATTGGGTCCACCGCGGCGGTCGCGATCCCGCTCGCGGTCATCCCGGTGCCGCCCCCATCGATCGTCCCTGCGGTCGTCCCTCTCACGGTAGTCCAGCCCGTCGCGGGACGAAAAATCGCGCTCGCGGTCTCGGTAGTCGCGTTCGCGACCATCTGGACACGGTCAGCATCTCAATCAACCACCGTGACGGTTCTCACATCGCGCAGAATCGTGTTTCCGCCGCTCCTCGTCTGCCGCACGCTCCAATTCCGCATGCTGCTTCTTCTCATCGACCATCTTAGCTTTCTGCTCCTTGATTTCGGCCTCGCGCTTCGCGAGCGCGAGCTTGGCGCGCTCCGCCTTGGAAAGAAACTTGGGCTGCGGCTGTTAGCAGCTGCCACAGCAGTGGGCCACGCCGATACCTACCTTAGCCGCGGCCTCCTTATCCGCCTTCTGCTTGGCGAGAATGTCCTCTACGCTCAGCGGAGTGGCCATTGTGGTTTTCGAGAGTAATGGGTGAGTTTTGGAGTGGTGGCGACAACCGTGAGTTCAAGACCCAACCGGTTGGGATAAAAACAACAAATGTAAGGAGAGAATTCCACCCTTGGTGCTGGCAACAATGTTACGTAATTACGCAGAGTGGAGGTACGGAGTGGAGGAACGGGTCGGGACTGGCAACATGAGGCAGAAGGGCAAATGACCTTACCTTTGCATCGTTCCCAACTTTTGTTCTTGGTTTTCACCAGCAGTCTCCTATCGCGCACGCTGCAGCAGCATCATGGTTCAGGCTATCATCTCCCCCTCGGTTCTTGCTGTTCGTCATCTGGGGAGCCTGCCGGCCTCGTAGTCTCAAGGCTCACACACAGTCGGACCTCTCGGACCTCAGCAAGGAGTGCAAGCGCATGATTAACGATGGCGCCGACTGGCTTCACATGGGTGCGTCTCTGCGAGGCGGGTGTTGGCCACCATCTTATTGGCCATGTATCCCGCTCGTGTCGGTAACCAGCTTATCACCTAACTGACACTCCGTAGACGTCATGGACGGGTACGCCGCGCCTCACTATGTCGAACGCCCTCCCCGCTTTACTGACGCGGCAGCCACTTTGTGCCGAACATTACGATGGGCGCGCCGATCCTAACCCACGTCAAGAAGAATGTGCCCGAGATCTTTATGGACTGCCACATGATGGTGTCCAACCCGTCGCAGGTGGGTGTCCGGAGCTGGACGGCGGTCGGAGTATGACGTCCGCTCCGTCGGCAGACCATGGACATTTTCGTTGCCCGGGTCGGCAGAGCTGTATTGTCGTTCCGCAGCACCAACAACATGTTGGAGTGTGCCATGGCATCGCTCGTGGCGGAGGTAATGTCTGTCGGCCACAGGTTGAGTGCACTCCTAGACATCGGCACTATCCGGGGGCAAAAATGACATTCCCCAACACCGTCCGACAGCTTCCTTGATACTGGACAAGTCACCAGCTGACCTAATAGTGGGTTAAGGACGTCGCCGACGCTGGCGGCAAGCTCTACACCTTCCATTACGAGGCTACTTGTGAGTCGAGTACCGTGGGGCACGACTGGGCTGCCGAGCCCTGTGGGTCCATCTCATCCACCGCTTACTCCCGCAGCCGGCGTCGAGGACGCCCGTAAGGTCATTGACCTGATCCACTCACACGGCATGCTCGCCGGTCTCGCCATCTCTCCGGACACTCCCAGCGACGTGATTACCGACGTCCTTGGTGCCGCCGCCGACCTGCTGCTGGTTATGACCGTCCGCCCCGGCTTTGGCGGCCAGAAGTTTATGCCCGAGTGTCTGCCCAAGGTGACCGAGCTGCGCACACGCTTCCCGAGCAAGAACATCCAGGTCGACGGCGGTGTCGGTTCCGGCAACGCGTGCCAGTGCGCCCGCGCGGGCTCAAACGTGCTCGTTGCCGGCTCAGCCATTTTTGGGTCCACGGACCCGAAGAAGACGATCGAGGAGATGAAGGCCGCGGTGAATGTTGAGTTCAAGTAGAGTAGTATGGAGTAATGCAGTAGCGGTCGGACAGCGGCTCTGGCGTCCAGAGAGTTGAGGCACTCGGGTGTTTGACGGATGGCGTGCAAGCGTAAACTGCAACGAGTCTGACGTTTGTAACTAGAACCTCGCTCACATTCATCCTCTTGGCTGGCCTGCACTTGGTCGTGTCTGTTCAGACCTACAAGCCGCCGAATCGCTCTTCATCACACCATGTCATGCCCTCATCCGTCCCCCACATCCACTGCAGCTATATCGGTCCGGTGCATTCATGTTGTCTAGGCTGCTACATTCTAGTTGTTGCGCACGCCAAGCTCCGCGGCCTGCGGGGACCACTTGGCCGACGGGATGGGCTGCGTGGGGGCAATGGCGCGCTTCTGTGGCAGGGTTAGCGTGTGTGTGCAGGGGCTGAAGTACGTGGAGCCGAGCAGAGCTGTGCACCGAGTAGGACCGGGGAACAGGCCGACGAGCAACCGTAGGCCAGAGACGCCTGCATCGAAGGGGCAGTCGATGAATAAGGGAACCTCACAGCTCCGGCTAAACGCGCTGTGTCTACCAGCGTTGTCCGCTTGGGGTGTGCTTCCGTCACACAGGGTTCCCGTTTCCGACTGCCCAAGTCTGCAACGCGCGGCTTAACCCATTGTGCCGTCCATCTCGACCCCACACAGCGAAACTTACCTCGTTGCGAGCCGAGACCTGCCAGACACCGTACGTAGCGAGCGCGATGCCAGCGACAGCAATAGCAGTGTTGGCGGCCCAGTTGGAGGGGCGGGTCCACCAGCCACCTGTGCGAGTTAGTCACGATACGGTGATTTCCAAGGCGCATGTAAAGTCTGGTCGGAATCGGGAGCCTCAGTGGTCAAAGGCGCCGAGTCGGACATGAGTCCGACATAGGCAAGCCGCATGGGAACGCGTCCAGCTCTCGACGTCTTTTTATGTGCGACATCGACACAGCGGGCTTGTCGTTTGCTCCTCCTATGGCTCTCCTCCTCGACTAACAGGCACGGATCGTCCTCGACCGACGAGGCACCCTGCCCGCTCCACTATCAGACATAAGAGATACGCACCGGAGATGCTCCAAACTTCCTTGGGGTAAGGGTAACGCGACTGTGAGAGTCAGTCTTCTGTCCATGGCGGCGCTGCAGGAAATCGAGGTGTTGCTTGGCGCGTTCTGTCGCTCTAGTGTGCGCAAGTGCACGGATGGGACAACTGCGCGCGTGTGACCATCGCGGACACGGTGTCCGACACGGTCCACACGCGCACTCGAGGAGCAAATGATGGGTCGACCTGGAGGTGTGCATACGTCGCGGCGCGCACACCACGAGGGTGATCTTGCGCTGCTCGTCCTCACGCTGCCGGACGATGCCGATTGGTGTTGCGACGACGGCGCTCGACGTCGGAGTATGCGTACGCCGAGTCTCCCCAATCTACTCCTGTAGGCGACCATCTCCATCTCTCCACGCCCCGGAGTTGCATCGCGGCGACTCGCAAAGCGAATGGGCCGGATGTCGGACCGGCCAGACCAGCCAACGCCAACGGCAATGCACGACCTCGCTCGCAAAGAAGCGGAAACCGGGAACGGAAGGGACACTTACGCCGCCGCCCTGCACACTTGTGAGCGTACTGCCGCCACACAGAAGCGAGTATACGCACCATTGTAGTCGATATAAGATGAGGGTGAGGGGTGTTGTTGATGAGCCGGGAGACGAGTAGTGGAATCGGTCGTCTGTCAGTGGTTCGTCGCCGAGATCCATGCAGAGAGGATGCAGGTGGAGAAATAGGCACACAGGGGTTATTGGGGCCTATCTTCCTCATGCCTATATTTACGGCACCCTGGGCTAGGCGCGCAGGGAGATATTACGAAACGCGCCAGCTGCAATTGGACCTGCGATGCAACCGCGGAAGCAAATATCGAGCAATTCGGAGCCCAGCCGACCTGCCGAATGATCCGCAACGAGCCCCACCCAGCAGCAGTTTGTTCGGATTCCTCCCCCTCTCCTGCTCGCAAGGTGTTCTAGAAAAAGAGAGGGGGGGAGGGGCTTGACTATGTATCTATTGTCCGCCTCTGACTGCCCCAGACCTGCCAGGGAGCCAGCAAGCGGCGGGGAGAGCAAATGCACCGGCGTGGTTGGATGGCAGCGCCGAGGCGGAGGGTTATTACGTCGGTCCATTGGCCGGCCAGGCCACGGTGTGGTCGTGACGTTTTCCTCCGCCGTGGTTGGCTGCTCGGAGGAGGTCGGGCTTACCAGACGGCTGAATGGACTATCCTCGGCTGCACCACACCACCTTGCTGCCTTTCAGGCCGACCACCTATATAGGTCCCAAAGCGCGCACACTCCACTTCTCTCCTTATCCCACCCTCACCTTTCATCCTCAAAAGTCAAAATGTCCTACACTCCCGGTGAGTAGCAGCGCGACAACCCCTTCGGCGTCCCTCTCCGCTCTTGTGCATGTCTTGTGGTGCCTTGCAGCATACGGAGCAGCACGCCGACACCTCTACATGCCGGTCCCGTTTTTTTTTTTTTTTTCTTCTTTCTCGATGGTATCCAGCTGGGACCGGCGCCATCCATCCACAACCTGACCCCGTCCCAACACACCTCTAACACCTCTGCAGGAGACGTCGCCAAGGGCGCTGGTATCTTCAAGACCCGCTGCGCACAGTGCCACACCCTTGAGGCTGGCGGTGCCAACAAGGTCGGCCCTAACCTCCACGGTCTCTTCGGCCGCAAGTCGGGCCAGGCTGAGGGCTTCACCTACACCGCCGCCAACGTCAACAAGGGCGTTGTCTGGGAGGGCCAGACCCTCTTCGAGGTGAGCCTCATCGCGGCACAGCAGCAGCAACGCAGAAGCAAGCAAGGCCGGCACCGAGAGACCCAGGAGAGATAGCGGAAGAAGCGGACCTCGGCAACGCCGGCGTACACGCCTGTAGTGTTTGTCACGCGGTGTGAGAACGGGTGCGCCAGCGATTGCTGCGACATGGCTGACGTCGGTGGCACGGCGACCACTTGCGGCGCGAAGGTCTAACATGCCGCCTCTCGTTGGTCGGGGCTGGTTTCACCCAAGCCCAACCACGGCGGACGACCTCGCCCGCCTGGCTCCCACGTGGTGGTGCTCCGTGAAGCCCGTTCCGAAGCTCTCCGCCGTTATCCTCGTCCCTCACTGCTGTGCTCTGCCCTGCGCTCTGCCATGCTGCTGGCTGCAATCGGCTATCTCTGTGCAACAGCCCCGCTGACAGGACCAGTACCTCGAGAACCCCAAGAAGTACATCCCCGGCACCAAGATGGCCTTCGCCGGCCTCAAGAAGGCCAAGGACCGCAACGACCTCATTGCCTTCATGGCCAAGGAGTGCAAGTAAGCGCGCACACTCGTGCTGCGTCTTTGGTTCTCTCACCTCGTTTCCTTTCTTCCCCCCCTTCCCCCCATTATATAACTATAACCTCTCATCACAACCACTATCTCTCATTACTCGCGTCCACCCCGGACCGGGATCTAGGCGTATGTTTCTAGTGTAGAAGGATATGCAAAAACCAGCCAATAGCCCTATAGCCCCGCGCTGTGCAAGGCGTCCAGTGCCGGATGCGGTTTTGTTGTGTGTCTCACCCATGACGGTGCTGTGCGGAGCATGTCGCGGCTGCACCTCACCGCCTCGCACTCCAGAGCACGGGCCGCGATGGCGCTATTTTCACCTGGGCGTCCTGATGGAACTCGTCGTTCCGCTGCAACTCATCGGCCTCGCAAGGCCGTGATCCTGTGATCACGGCGGAGCTGCTGACCTGTCTGTGAAAAATGTTGCTGCCCCAGTTGACCGGCGGCCGCTACCATGTGGCACCCCTTGCGTCACCGCGGCAGGAAAATTTCGGCCGGGCGAGCACCACCCTTCCGTATCTCGCATTTTAAGCGAGCCGCGTGGCAGGCCATTCTGTTGGGCCGTCGGATCGTCGGAGCGGAGATGCGACGAGCTCCGGATCTCCGCGCCAAACACTCCATCCCAAAACGCAATCGCACAGCATGGCGCAAAACACATGAGGTGCCTGCCGGGTGCCGCCGGGGCAGGCCCCGTGCCGCGACTGGACAGCGGCATGTGGCATTCCGACCGCGACCGCCACACGCGCGTCCACTCATGCAGACTGCCCGGCAGAGGTCGACGACGACTCTAATCGTAACATGGCAAAGTACAGGCCGGGGCAGACTACGCTACAACGAAGGTGGTCGAAAAGAGGCCGCCTAGAAAAAAAAAGAAACGAAAAAAAAAAAACCAAACCAATGAACCGGTGATTGTGATGGCAGTGATGATGACCAGTAGAGCGGGGGCAACAATTGGGGCGTGCGATGGGGAACCATGACATGGAATAGGATGAGAATCAATGACGCGTGTGGGTGGGGGTGTAAACAAAGCGGGGAGGCAGTGAACGAAGACGAATGCGAGGCGAGGACGGCGGGCGCCGCAGCGCTACAAGGCACTGGCGCCGATGCCAATGCGGTCTATCAGACTACACCATGTGTGCGACGGTCGTACATAACGCTACAGGGGTTCGGGGATGGAAGCTTTCAAGTAGGGGTGTGCCAGCGCCTTATCGACCGTGATGCGCGTCTCGGGGTCAAAGTCGAGCAGCTGGTGGACGAGGTCGAGGAAGAGCGTGTTCGTATTGTTTGTCGGGGGGATAATGTCCTTGAGCGACTTTAATGCCTTGACATATTTGCGCGAGCTCTTCGAGACCGAGGGGTTCGGGAAGTCGATCTTGTTGCCTTTGAAGAACTCTGGCTTCTTCACCCTATACAACGTCAGTTAATGCCAGGGCTGCATGTACTCACCGTCCGCGCTCAACCATTCGCGCCGGCATCTTGCCCATGACGACCTCCATCATTGCGAGATGCTCAAGGTTGTCGTGGGTCTGGAAGAGGGCGTCACCGGTGAAAAACTCGACCAAGATACACCCAATCGAAAACATGTCGCATGGGTACGACCACGGCAAACCTGGGATTCTCATCAGCACAGACACCTCGGGGGGGCGGGGGGGCTCTGGACGGGCCCTGACCAATTACTTACCGAGAATGATCTCTGGCGCACGGTAGTGGCGTGTGCTCACCACTGAAGAGTGGTAATCGCTCTCAAAGGTGGCCGATCCAAAGTCGATAAGACGAATGTCTGTGTCTCGAAGAATCGACTTTGATCGAGCACCACGCTGGCGGGGACCTTGCAACCGGGCATCATTCCGCACGAGAAGGATGTTCTCGGGCTTGAGGTCGGTGTGGACCAGTTTGAGCGAGTGTATGACTAGTTGTCAGAAAATGGATAATGCAACGATCTGGTTGCGACGCGGCAAACTCACACTGCACACTCTTGAGTAGCGTCTTTGCAAAATCCTGGATGTGTCTATCCGGGAATGGTTGGAAGTCGTTCTGCTTCAAAAAGTCGAACACGCTCATGCCATACAGCTCTGACACGAGGCAGGGATGGCTTCGGAAGTCAAAGTACTCGGTAAGATGAATGCACTTGTAGTTGTTGGCCGGGTCGTTCTTCTTGAGCGTCTCAAGCACTCTTATCTCAATCTTGCTCGCGTCACGGTACTTTTGCACCGCGCGGATGACCTTGATGGCCACTTTTCTGCGTGACTCGATGTGTCGTGCCTCGACCACCTTGCCAAACGTCCCTTGGCCGAGAAGTCGCACAATCTTGTCTGGCTTGTCAGCAAACGGCGCGATGCTACAAAGTGCCACTCACATCGACCTCCAATAATGTCGTCGGGCTTGACAATATAGTGGCCCTCGGCGTCATCCCACGCTGGCGGCTGCTGGGCTGCCGCGGCCGGCTGCGCGGCCGGCTGTGGCTGCGCAGGTGGGAGCGGAGGGACGCGGTGGCCAGTGCTTGGCGGGAGCTTCTTCTTCTTGGCCGCCTGATCCTCGTCCTCAACCTTGCGTTTCTTGGCGGTGGAGCTTGCGCCGTTGGCGACACCGTTGGACCATTGCTTTGAATCCGTTGATGCGGCGGCAGCGGCAGCGGCGGCAACCGCAGCACGTGTCCTCTTCTTGGGAATGGGGCTTGCGCTGTCCTGAATCACAATGATCTCCTTGGGCTGGCCGACAGAGTCGTATGTGTGTTCTGTCGTCCAGCCGTTGCCCTTGCTGTGGGGTACACCGGATCCTGCAATCCGGCGGGAGCTTCGTGTCGACGACGCAGTCGTCTGCGGCGTATTCGTATACGTCGCGACCGATTCGCCTGCGTTTCGACGAGGCGGCATGCTGTCGTGCGGCGCAGGGGACGCGGAATAGTTGAAGCGGAGAGGAGGGGGGATGCGGAGGGGAGAGTTGCGGTGGGCGGGCCCAGCGAGGAGGGGCGGCGCAGAGAGGTACGCGGGTGGGTGGTTTGAGGAAGACGAGGCAGGGGCGAGTTGTGGCGGGGGAGGCCCGTATTCAGGACGTGTCGCGACGGGGGGGTAGTTGCTGCTGCTATAGGAACCCTGCTGCTCAGCAAGCGGAGACGACTGGTACGGGCGAGAATGGTCGTCCGGATCGCGGTCAATGTGTGATGAAAACCTCGAGGGCCACGGGTGGGGTGGATAGGTCGCGGTGAGGGGTGGATGCGGTGAGCGCAGTGCGCGGTCGTCGAATGCGTTGGGGGACGATGCCGAGGAACACGGTGACGGTCCGGAACTGACGTACGGGGGTGCGAGGAGAGAGTTGCGGCGTGTGAACTTGGAAGTCGGTGCTCCTGGGGGGAACAGGGGTGAACTGGGGCGGAGGCCGGCGCTGCGGGGCACTTGCGTTATGCTCGTGGACAACGATGACCCATGCAACGGATAGGCTTGCAGCGGCGCGGTCTGCGGCTGCTGGTGGTCTGCGTACCGGGAATACGAGGGGATGGAGATGGCTGGCGGTGCGCGTTGGTGGACGCGTGATGACGCGAGGGAAGGCGGTGGTGGGAGGTAGGAACGTGTTTGGTGTTGGTGGTGCTGTTGTTGGTGTTGCTGCTGCTGCTGCTGCTGCTGCTGCAGCGAGTGGCGAGTGAGAGATGATGGCGAGGGGAGGGGCAGCGGGGGGAGAGAAGACGAGTTGTTGTCCGCAGGGACAGACACTGAGGGCGCCGACAGACGGCGAAGCGGGGGTGGCCCCGAATGCACAAAGTCGCGGTGTGACGAGGCTTGGTGCTGTGGATGCCCGACGGCTTCCAGAGAACAGGTATCGCGCCGGGGAGCGGTTGGCGTCGTGTTGGGGGGGCCGCGGGAGTCGCCGCCGGCGCCGCCGCCGCTGTTTGCGGGTGGGTGAGGAGGAAGGGTGTGGTGCGGATAGCGGTCGCGTTCACGATCCCGCTCTCGGTCCCATTCACCGTCCCGGTCTCTCAGGTCGCGTTCGCGCTCGCGCTCGTGGCGATGGCGGTCGTAGTCGCCTCCTCCGTACTCGTAGTCGTAGTCGGTGCCCGCGGCGCGGTCGCTGTCGCGGAGATCGAGGTGCAGGGACTGCGGGCTCGCGAGCTGGATGTGCGGCTCGCGCGGATGCAGCCCGTAGGGCGAGTTGGAGTGCGAATGGGACTGATGGTGCGCGTGCGCGAGATGCGTCGTGGATGGATGCGATGTGGACGACGACGACGACGACGCCGCGGACGCAGCGGGCAGCGCGGCTGTGTTTTGGGGGGCTGTCCCGGCGGGATGGCGATGGCTGCTGCTGTGCGCTGGGTAGGCGGCAGACAATGGCGAGCGCGGCTGTGTCGGGGGCTGCGATGCGTGGTGATGCAGGTGGGGGCGGTAGATGGATGAGGATGTGGGATAGCGGTGGTGGTGGTGGTGGGGGTGGTGGGATGATGATGTTGATGTTGCACCACTACTACTAGTACCTGTGGTAGTGGTGGTATTGGTTGCCGCCGCGGCGGGGTAGTAGGGGCCTGCTGGTTGCGGCGTTTGTGGTATTGTGTTGCTGCCTCTGCTGGCGCTCTTGTCGTGGTGGTGGGGTGTCCGTTGCGAGTACTGTGCCTCCATGGGAGATGTGGGGACGGGGAGCACAATGTGGAGAGACGTGATCCCGACGAGGGTGGTGGTGATGATGGCGACAAGGAGGGGGGGGGCGAGTCGATGGGCTGCGAGCTGCCGTGTGGTGTGTGGGGTGTGGTTTGCGTACGGTGGTGTTGCAGCGCGGTGAGAATGCGTGGGGTGGGCGCGGGCGCACGGCACCAGCGCAGAGGATTCCGCACAACCACCCCCCCTGCTACCTGGGGGGGTGCATTAAGCTGCCGGGAGCGGGTGTATATATCTTGCCACTTTTCTAATCGCCTCGGTCTCGTCTGGCGCGCGCGGCGCAACGGCACGCCGCCCAGCGCTGTGCCCGCGCAACGCCCATCCTCCGTCCCCGGAATGCCGTCGCTGCCCCCGGGACTGGTCGCGCAAACCATCTCTCATGTGCTCTCCCGCAGCCGCATCGGGGCCACTGCGTGTACGCGACGCTAAGCGCGCGTGCGGCTGTGGGCACGGCCGAGCACCCCCCCCAACAGGCCATGGCCTCAACCTTGCCTGTCGACTCTTGCCCTCTCCCGGGGCGGGCTGCGGGCGAGGTACGATGCGCATGCTGGTCGGATCTAGTTGGTTGGGCTGGCGACGGTGGGTGCTGGGTCGCCACGCCGAGGCCCCGCGCCCGCTCCCTGCGTCTGTCTTTGCTACTGGTTCTGCCCTCGCTCTCTTCTCGTGACCGCTGTGCCGTGCGTCTCGGACACGTCTGGCGCGACGCCCGGCGCACCTGCGCGCTGTGCACCGTCACACTTCACACTTCACACTGCACGCTTACACCTCCCCCTCTGCCCAAACAACGGGCCCGATGCCTCTGCCCCGTTTCCCTCATATGACGTTGGAGCGGGACCGGGATCGGGGATGACCGTAATCGTTATCCATCGCGCCGTGCGCGCCGTCCCGAATCGAGAGCGCGGGAGATGGTGACGGCCGCGGCGTGTCCCGTTCCACAGATCATCAGGCAGCACAACCAGCAGTTTGGGGTCTCAGTCTGCGGCCGCTGCCACCTCGCCGAGACACGGCAACCGCATCATGTCATGAGATACATCGTATCGCCCAACCTGTAAATCACTCTACAAGCATCTACTACCGCCCCTTCCCGCGACCCCCCTGCACCCACCCCTTAACTCTTCTTCTGCCTGCTAATGACCGTAATCCACTCGTCGAGGTCGCGCGCCGACGCCGCCTGGATGAGGTACGAGTTGGTCGGCGTGTACACTGTGAACGCGTACCGGCGCTGCGCGCGTTAGCATTGCTCGGCTACGGCCGCAGCCGCGGTTACTCACCCCGAGCAGGCTCTCGACCTCGGGGTTGGCGCTGACGGACGCCTGGCTAACGTTGATGACTTGCGATGGGTTCTTGGCCATCCCATCGGCGTACAGGTGGAGGAACGGTCTGGGGCTGTTAGTCTGTTTGCTGTGCTCCGGGATGGCAGACGCTCACGGCTTGAGAATGGCCTGCGCCTCCTCCCAGCGGTTGCGGCGCGAATCCTTGAGGAGCGTGAGTGTGCCCCGCTTGATCACCGCCTCGGTGCAGTGCATGAGCGTCACGGTCGGTACAAGCCGCGGCTCGAGGTCGGGCACGAGTCGGCGCAGGCGCTGGGTAACCTGCTGCTCCTCGTCCGTCTCCTTCTCCACGTCAAACTGCGCGGCATGTCAGTATCAGGTTCGCCCTTCCCAACCTCTTCCCGAACACCTACCAGGACGCGCGTCTCCATCTGCCGCACCCACAGGCCGGCGCACTTCTCCACGAGTCCCTGCTTGCCTGCCTCGTCGCTCTCCGTCGCCGGCAAGCCCCCATCCCCGACATGCTCGAGCACGATGCGCGTCGTCTGCACATCCGAGAGCGCGCCGCGCACGCGCTTGAGCGTCCCATAGTCGCGCACGAGCGCAATGCTCCTCGGCCGCCAGCCCTGTAGCAGCTTTTCGCCCACCACGGGCTTCTTGGCCGTGTCGAGGCGCCACAGCTCGCGCGCCGTACGCGCCAGCGGCGGCGTCAGGTCGAGGCCGTACAGCGCGACGACGTTGGTCGTCGGCTTCTGCGAACGCCAAAAAGTGCGCAGGCTGAGGCTGCCGCGCCGCCCGGCGTCGCGGCCGAGAATGCGCATCTTGACATCGAGCGCCAGCACGGCCGGCTCGTCGACGTCCTCAACCTCGACCATAAACTTGAGCTGAACGATAATGTATTCGTCCGACGGTGTGCGGCGGTCAATATGCGCACTGTGGTGCGCTGCCGTATCCCACGTGCCCCGCGCGATCAGCTTCGAGGTCCCGTCGGGCAAAAATTCCACTGCAGAGTTGAGCTGGAGGTTGACAGGCGTAGCGGGCACGGCGAACGGCTGCTCGCCCCATTCCTTCATCACCCGCAAGTCGCCCGCCGATGCGTGCACGACGCGCGTCCACTTGAGCGACCGGCCTGACGAGTGCTTGAGCGTCAGGCTCAGCTGGCGCTGCACACCGAGGTGCAGCTGCACAATCTGGTCCTCCACCTCCGCAGGCGCATACTCGCCGTCCCAGCCCATCTCGAGGATCTCAACCGACGCGAGAATGTCGTGGTGCTCGGTGGTGACAAATTCCGTCTCGGCGCGGCGCATCGGCGGCCGCTGCTCCACCTCGGTACCTGCCGGAGTGCCCGGAGTTGACCCCGACGCGACCTCACGCGGTGCCTCCTTCGCGAGGTCAAAACGCTCCAGCCGCTCGAGGTAAGCCTGGCGCACGCGCGCAAAGAACTCGATCGTCGCATACCCGTTCGCGAGATGAGTCACCATGTCCGATGTAACAAGGACCGACAGCGAGCGGCGCAGCACCAGGTGCGACACGGACGCTTTGTCGAGGTTGACGGGCAGAGACGCAAACGTGTCCTCGCTGGCGATCGCGGGGCCAACAAGAGACGACAGGCGAGTCTGCGCGTGCACTTCGGTGAAGTCGGCGCCCGTCAGTCCCTTGACGCTATCAACCGTGATAGTGAACGCGAACTTGTGGCCAAACGGCGCCGATTGCACCGCTGGCCCGCCGATCGTCTCCGAGTCGGGCGTCGCTACACCTGAGCGCACGACACCAGCGCACTTGAAGTCGACGCGGCAGCTGCCGATCGCCTCCATCGTGTACGCGCAGAAGATCGGAACTGTGACTGTGTAGTTCATCTGACTCGCGAGGAGACGCAGCGGCACCTGCGCGGCGCCGATAAAGCTAAAGCTCGGCGTCGGGCTGTCACCAAAAGGAGCGTGCACGCTCAGGTGCACACTGTACCCCGGCTTGTCCTTGACCGCCAGGACCTGCCTCATCCGTGCTAGTTGCTGTTGAAATCTGTGGAGATTCCAGGTATAGACCGCTGGTTGCGTCAGGGCTTGTCCTGGAGCGAGCTCACATGTCGATTCATGGTCAATGACTTTGACCATCACCTGGGGTCCGCTGACGGTCTCGGAGGAGTTGGACACGTCTTCAAACTCGATGATTCCGCCCAGGTCGTCGAGGGCCGACATTGGGTTGACAATCGGACCCTCTGCAATGGTAAAGTTGTATGTCATGTTGCGGCCCATTTGCTTCCTGTTCACCGTCAGTCCTTTCAAAACAGTCCGCTGGGGGAGTAGGGAGCCGCAGCAGTGCCTACGCGATAATGTTAGCTTCGCGGACGTCTCCCGCAGTGACGAGCAGCTGCTCAGCCATGGCAAAGTTGCGCAGCCTTTTCCACTTGTCTGCTGCCTTGCGGGCAAGCACAATCTCGCGTGGGGTCCAGGTGCTAATGTCAGGCGCTGGGATACCGCCAACACGCGCAACCGCCGCCTGCGACCGTATTCGCTTTACTTCCTGCGCCAACGTTTTGAGCTGCTTGGTCAATGCTTGTTGTTCGAGCGCAATGTCGTCAGAGGTGGAAAACCGAACGCTCAGGCCCTCGCTGCGAGAAACAATCTCGGCGAGTTCAGCAGGGCCATCCGTCCGCGAGTCGCTTGTGTCCGTGTCCGGCATCAGTGCAGGGGTGCCAGTGCTAGTCATACCGTCGCCCCACGGGTTGGTTGTGGGGTCGGCAATCGACTCGCCCGCGACAGAAGCAGTGTGGAGGCGCGACTCAAAGTCGCCAACCAGATCCAGACGAGAGTCGGGGCGTCCGCGTAGAGTGCGGACCTTGACCTGGAGAGTTAGCTATGGACTGCGGTGCAACCTACGATATCATCAAACAGCTTATCTAGGTCCTGGTCACCCAGGCACTCAATGTCAGCCACCTCTCTCCGCGCCGCCGTCCAATCCATGAGCTCCACAGCCGCAGGTGAGTCGGACCGGGTTGGCGTGTCGGGGGGGCCTCCATTAAGGCTGAACATGGACATCCGACTGCGGTGCGCGCGCACGCCTGCAGGGTCCTGTAATGTCAACTGGTATTCGAGCACGGCAACTCACGTTGTAGCGGAACACATGGACGTCGCCCAGGATGACCCTAAAGCCGTGGAGGAGCTTGACTGGTGTCTTTGGCTGGACGCGTTTGCCGTTGACAAACGTCCTTGCGGCTTCAGACTGGACCTCTAGAGTCACGTCGCCCTTCTCGTTGACGAAGAGGCAGTGCTCGTCGCAGATGTGTGTGCCGGAGAGCTTGATCTGAGCCTTGCCGCCGTCGACACTGCCTGCCACCGTGCTCCCAGGCTTAAGCTGGTACACAAGACATTCCGACATGAGCGGGTCCTCGTTGAGGTTGACGAGCGATGGGTGTTTCTGCGGCGCATGCACGCCAACCATGTCCTTGTCGACAGAAATACCTAGCTCCTCCAGCGCTGCCTCGCGCTCGACATGGATCTTGCGTGTCTCCTCCATCTTCTCCTCTATCGTGCGGTTGAAGTCGGCCATGAGCTTCTCGCGCTGCTCGAGCTGGTCCTCCAGCACAGCCTTGCTGACCGTCTTGACCTCGCCTTCCTTGGTGCGGTAGGTGACCATCTGCTTCTCGGGAGGGATAGAGGCGTCGAAGACGGCTTCGTCGCCGCCACCGCCTTGACTGACACGGTTGCGGAGCACTATGGTTAGCAGGTAAGGACATATGACGACTTACACTCCAGCTCCTCCTTGAGCTCGCTGACGGTTAGTGACAAGCAGCTGGTTCTCCACGTACCGGATGAGCTTGGCATTCGGGTCCTCGTTAACAACAGCGTTCGTCTTGATACGTTTCGCGGCGTCAGCGTAACGGAGTGTGCTGGGTTGTCAGCTTCTTGTAAGGGGATACCACCCACCTAAGCGTCTCATCGTCTGGAGGGAGTGGTCAGCATGTTTCCACAGATCAGTTCAATATCTTACAATCTGCTGGCCTGTATGTCAGCCAATGTCGACAACTGGAGACTTACGAGATGGCAGCAATCATGGCGGTTTTGGAGTTACCTCCCAGACTCTCCTTGAGAAGCCACGTAAGGACCGAGTCACGGTAGGGCACGAACTCCTCTTTCCTCCTTTTGCCCTTGGGCTCACTGGTCTGGGCGAGCGCCGCAATAACTTTGCCAAGCGTGGTGAGTGACTTGTTGATGTTGGCACCCTCCTTGAGACGTGTGCCCTTGCAAAAGTGAGCACGCAGAGAGCAAAAGATGTACTCACTGTCGCACCGGTCGACGCCTGACGCTCACTACCGGCCAGGTCAACGAGAGAGATCTTGGACACCTTCTCGCCAACCATCTTGGTGGCTGGGTCGAGGCGCTTCTGGGTGAGGATGAGAGTGAACACTGCATGTGAACGCGACGACGTCTCGTTCATGTTCGTGGACGCGACTGTCCTTGCCTGCAAAAGTCAGCGACGCAAGTCCTTTCTGCCTGCCACCCACCTTGTTGCCTTCGTCCATCAACGTCATCATTTGGGCATAGTTTTCCACAACCAGCTTGCTGAGATCCTCGACATATGGACCAAGTGATGGGTGCTCGCGGACCTTGAGGTTGCCCTTGTTCTTGGGATTAAGCAAGTCTCGAACTCTACGTGGGTCAACCATCGCACTGGCCCTCGCGCGCGCTACCCACTTTTCATTATAGATTTCAATGTACGATACCTCGACAGAGTAAGATAGGTTCACATCAGCTTGAGATTTCTCCTCAACGCGACGAAACAGCGCCGAGGTCGTGAGCGGAATGATACCCTTGTCGGCGCCATCTGCAAGTGTGAGCAGGAGATTACTGCAGGTATATTCCGCGTGGGGAGGCCCTGGCAGATGTGATGCAGGACCCCAGCGTGTGACCATCAGGTATGCGCTCAGGTGTGGTATTGCGATTGTGAGTCCGCGCTCCAGCCCTGGCAGCCCTACCGCAAGATGGTGTCCGCGCGTGGGATCGGGATTTCACACAACACAGAACAAAGAAAGGGGCCCGGGTCGGGTCGGTGCACGTACATCCCATCATCGAGTCTGTCTGTTAGCATGACCAATGTTTGCCGCAGTCCAGGCCCCGAGCGTACTCACAACTCTTGCCACTGCGCAGGAAGGAGGTGTCAGCGCAGGCCTTCCAAACCTCCATAGCAGCCAGCAGACACAGGGTAAGCGCGACGCTGGCATGCAGGCCGTAGTTGGACACAGTCGCTTCTGGGCTCCTGCGCGTCCCGCGGCACATGACATGACAAGGCGTGCTGCTGCACGATCACAGCGATTAGGGCTCCCAGGGAAGCGAAGTCGACGCCATCACACAACAGCTGGTGCTGCCATTGCTCCCACGCTGGGGAGTTTTGCATCGCATGCTCGCGCGCAGCGCTTGCCCTTCCCCTTCCTGGCACCGGCTCTCTCACCTTCCGGTTTGGCCGTCTGTGCATCTGGTCAGCCTTCGACGCTCTCGTTTCCTTTGCGGCCATAGCGGCACCTCATCTGTAACCACGAGGCAATCGGTACGCACATGCAAAGATACATGTGTTGAAGCCCTCAAACGAATGGTTGAGGAGGTCGACTCCCAGGTCGTCGTACAGGGTCTGCTGGCTCGCGTAGCCGGGGTCATTGCGGTCGCCGGCGGACCAGTACGACTTGTCTGTGAGAATGAGCGTCAGCACCGCACGTCGTGTCGTCGTCGGCGATCACTGTGATCATGGTGACGTTTCAGAGAGACAGAGCACGCACCAAACGAGAACGCCTGGGACTTCTTCTCGGTAGCACGGGCGGAGGTCCCCGTCACCTCTGGTGGCTCGAGGATGGTCTGGTTGCCCTCCATATGGACGAGGCACTTGGCCCCGCGCGCGAGCTCTGGGAACAAGTCAGCTGTTGTTCAGTCGCACGCACGAGCGCCGCCACTCGTGTCGAAACCGGCGGCGGCGGCGTCGTCGTCGACGACGACGTCCGGTCTCGCCACTCGGGACGACGAGCCATCAACAACCCAGAGGGGTGCACGCGGTCGCGACCGAGCACCGTTGCCTGATAAACGCACCCCGTCCATTGAGCGGCCGACATCTGCGGACGGTCAGCGCGACTGATATCACCAAGAGGGAGCCAGCGGAAGTGAGCTGCCGGGACATGTGTCTTGCTCTCGGCGCTTGGCGCGCCCCCCTTGGACGGGTGTGGACGTACCGCACGACGACCTTGATGTTGCCCCCGGACATTGTTACTACTGCCCGGGGTGACTTGAACGACGGAACAAGAGACTAGTTGGAAACTGGCAAGTCGTGAAAGAATCGTTTGATCGCCGACGTTTGCTGGTTGGGGCCGTTCAAATAGGTGACGACGATGGTGTTGGTGGTGATGATGATGACGGCAGGACAGGGCTTATATTCTCAGGCATGTGCAGGTCGAGCAGGCGCCGCGCAGGCCGGGGATCGAGGAGCGGGTGGTCGAGCGTGTCGAGGCCATCAAGGACATGGACATCAACGCACAAACCCAGGGAGGGCGGTCCTCGCGACGTCGACGCCACCCAGTGCGCTCTAAAACGGCTCGTGCGTTCGCGACCCGTTACCCCGCACTCTGGCAAAACCGGGGTAGACCCTGGCGCGCGTGCCAGCCCGTGCTGTTGCGCGTGTCGAAGCGCGGCCACGAACCTCTTCTACTTGTCGTCCATGACCCACTGGCTCCATGCCGCTTCCTGGTGCGCGCGGCTCACGCCCGCCATGCACCCCCGGCCAGCACGTCAAGGCCACGGCCACATTGCTTGGGCTTGAAAGAAGCATGGCATAAAACTTGCACGACCACGCAGTCAATCGCGCACGACCTCGAAAACCGTTGGCTCTTCTCACGACATGTCATCTCACGACATCTCATAGCTACAGATACGTCCTGCGAGCGCGCCTGCTCTCCTGACGATTCTCATAGTTGAACGGGGTCTTCTACTTCTTCTTGTCAAGAACCTTCTCGTCGTACTCGACGGCAAGGAGACTGACGCGTTAGCAGCTTGGCCATGGTGACTTGGCTCGGACCCCACTCACCCCTCGATGCCGGACAGTGCGACGAGGCCAGCGGTGACACCGGCGACGACCTTGCGGTCCCAGACGGGTTCGTTCCAGTGCTTTTGGGCAAAGTAACCGACGGTGCCCAGGACAGCAAGGTTGACTGGCACACGTTAGCAAAGCCAACGGAGACGGAGATCAGTACGCAAAACAGATACTCACAGACGCCTGCAAGGCCACCAGCGACGCCGGGACGGAGAATGATCTCCTTAGCCTGGAGGTAGACGCGGGAACCCTCGGCCTTGGCGCGCTCGGCCTCGGCCTGGCCCTCGGGGGTCTGGAGGTACGACTCGGCGACGTAGCTGAAGAGTAGGTCAGATGGCTGCTCGTTTTCCTAGCGCGTTGTGCACGACACTTACCCCTCGGCGGTGAAGAGACCGAGGACACCAGCAATGGAGCCAGCAACCCAGCGCTGGTCCCACGGGCGGTCGCGGTTCTGGTACGCGAGGTATCCAAGACCTCCAAGGAGACCAACGTTCACTGGCAGGTTAGCCTATGCCTACCGAGCACGTTGTTGTGCACTCACCAACACCGACAAGACCTCCGAGGGTTGCGGGGCGCAGGACAACGTCCTTGGTCTTGTTCCAAGCGGAAATGACAGCCGACTCGGCCTCATCAAACTCCTTCTGCGCCCGAGTTAGAGACACGAATATCGAGTAGCACGTAGCGATCGACCTCCCTCACCTTGGCCTTGTCGCCGTATTTCTTGGCCGCCTTCCTGGCGTTCTCAGCAGCGTCGTTGGCGTCCTTTTTAATCTCGCCCTTCTCCTTCTCCCAGTCAACGGGCTCGGAACCTGTAGCACCGTGTTAATGGAAATCCCCGACTGATCATCTGCAGAGAGAATCGTCAGCGTCGGCTACGGGAGAAAACGCGCATCATGTGCCATTCCGCCTAAAGGAGGCTCACCTGTAGTTTTTGCAAGCCGTGTGGCAGGGCTGAGGGCTCGGTCTCGTCGTTTGTCTACTCACTGGCAAGCTCTTCAGGGGGCACTGCGGGTAATGTCAGTCACACCGGTGGGTCGCGGTCGCGGTGGAGGAGGCCAGAGGCAACAACAGCGACAGAAACGTGCTGTCGCCACCGCCGGTCAGGCGGCTGACACCCACTGTTCTCCTTGGCTACTTCGGCGTAAGACATCGGAAGGCGTAGGGGTGGCAAGTGCGGGTGTGGATTGGTGGTGCTACAGCAACGTGGGCGTGCGCTCTTGATTGAGACCTGATAAGAACAACAACACGACTGGCATCTGGGCTTATGTAGGCGAGCTCGCGTCTGTCCGCGGCCCCCCGGGCTGCGTTTTGGGTTGGCGAGTCCCGCGCCTCTGGCGATATGACTGGCTCTGTCGCGGCCTGACGACTGTGATCAGGGTGGAGGCTGCGCGGCCGCCGTTTGCTCCTACGCGGCGGCTCGCTGTGACGCGGCGGGGCGGCAGCCCGACGACATGGTGGTGGGAAGAGACCGGACGAAACGCACATGGGTCGACAATGACGTAACTCGTCAACAACAAACACGCACCACCGACGTCATGACGTCATGGCCAGGCGGAGCCTCAGCGGGAGGGAGGCCGTAATGCCGCGGCGGTAGGAATGCCACGTGGTTGTGGCACTACCACGTGAGCTGACTGGACCCTGGCTCTCGGCCATCTCCACTCGCAAAGACGCGTTCTTTGTTGACAAATGTCGGTCCGTTTCGGGCATCAGCACACTCGCCACCATCCACCGCCTGCCATCATAGCAACCCCCAGCAAGCCTTTTCTTTTTCTCCTCCCTCTCTCTCCTCTTCCCATGTCCCTTGTACAGCGCAGAAGCGTCTCCGCCTGTTGAGCGGCCCTCACCACCTCGATTCTCGCTCGACGCGTCAACACACGGCGCGGACAGCTGCGCGCGCCATGGCATCCAGACGTGCACCAGTGTGCTATGCTGCAACCGGCGACCGCGATATTCTAGTCGAGGCCACCCCGTCCCCGCCTCGCGGCAAACGACAGACACGGTCTCGTGGGGGACAGCCGCGGGCGCCGGTGGCGTTTGCGGACCCGCCGGCGGCAGCAGGTTCTCGCCTTTCTTCAAACCCCCGCCGCGCGCCGAAAGGGGGCGTGAAGAGGGTTGTGGATGAGACCTTGGTCAACGGCATCGACTTTGACAAGAGCACCTCCGGCCGGCGCGTCGCGCCGATTGATGACACCCTTGTGAATGGCAAGGATTATCGACCGAAGAAGAGGGTGCCGCGGCGTTCTGCGCGCGATGACAAACAGACGAGTATCACAAGCTTTATGGCGGCGAGACCCTCTAGTCAAGCGGCGACCTCGAACCCGCAGGCATCTCGGGCGAGTGCTGCGCCTAGCACCGCCGGCCCCAGCCATACCCTATTTGTGACCGCAAGAATCGGCGACACGTATGACGATGCCATCAGTCTTCCGTCGTCTGATGACAGTCCAACCCCGCCACTGTCTGCTGCTCCGGGCCCCTCTAAATCTCCCCCTAATAGATCGTCGTCCTCCGTGTTTGCGCGTGCTCCCGTGCCAACGTCTCAGCGCGACCAGGCCAAGCCACCCAAGAGGGGTCGTTCTAGGGCAATGTTTGAGCAACTTGAGCCGGACCTGCTTGTTGGATCTCGAAAGGAGTGGGAGGCCGCCAAGGCTGCCAGAGCCGCCATCCTCTCACAGTCTGTTCCGCTTTCGCAGCTCAGCGCATGCACGCAATCGGCGTCGCGCTCACAGGGGACTTTGTCACAGACGGCTTCGCCACAGACGGCTTCGTTTGCTCGTTCGCCGCTGCAGCCATCGCCGCTGCGTCCCGCACGTGTGCTCGTCGCCGAGACTGTTGCTTCCCCGCGGATATTGGCTCCGGAAACGGACGTCCAGCGACGACCACTCGCTGAGACTGCCCCTTCTCCCCGCGTCCATCGCAACAACACCACCGTCTTGGTCCCCGAAACTGTCGCTTATGGACGATCGCAGGCCCGCCGCCATGACAATCCCTTCCTCGACGGCGAGGACAATGACATGCTTGCCCAAGCGCGGGTACGTCGGTTCCAGATTAGTCACCACCCAGCAACATCCGGCGCGGTCGATGATCCTGAAGAAGATGAGGAGATTGCTGGTTCCTATGAGGAGTTGCTCACCTTGCCACCACCACCTCCCGCGTCGCCCAGTCTCGACACACTGGCGCGGAATGCTACAAGCTCGGTCAACAGCAATAGAGACCCCCTGGAGAGCCCCTCTCGGCCTCCACCATCGACCTCTTGTCCAACACCGTTGGCTTCTAAACCTCCACCGTCGACTTCCAGGCCCATGTCGTCGACTCCCTCTAAACAATCTCTGGAACCGTCTTCGTCGTCCACTACCTTTGGGACCCGTGACGCAGCACCTCGCAGGCGCAGCATGCTGGATGGTTTTGCTCGGTCGCCTACCAAATCTCCCGTAAAACCCTCCGTCAAGGCACCCCTATCGATATCTCAGGCCCAGAGAAAGAAGCGACACGTCTTGAATGATGACGATAGTTATTATCCTTTCGATCACCGAGCCGTCAAGAAAGGAACGACCCTAGCTGCTGCCCGCCCACAGTCGAAGCAACCCAAACCGGCTGTGGCTTCGGCTCGACCTCGACGTTCGGTGGAGAAACCAAACTATGTCGTTCCAACAATGGACGCGCCCCTTTCCCAATGGCCAACTACCAGGGGAGCCATGGATACCGGAAGGGCGTCTGGGAGGAGCAAGACTCGGGTGACAAATGACGTCCCCAAACTGTCGGCACACCGTCGCTCAACGCCTGCTCCTCCGCAATCACCGCAGGCGGGTCCACGGAACTCGCAGACGTCGATATCCAGTACTCTTCTTACTCCTCCACCTCCAACGCAAGTGCTTCCAACCACTAGCAACTCTCGGCAGCCGTCAACCCGATTGCCAGCCATGTCGTCACCGGCTGTTAGCCCGGCTGAGGCTGTAGGTAATCTGTCTCCTGCTGTATCGACGCGGCAGGTCACCGACCTGGAAGACCGCTCTGTTTTCACGCTGCTACCTAAGCGATCACAACCCATCTCATCTGTTCCACCTGCGCCTCAACTATCAAGCCAGCCTAGCGAAGCACAATCGGGCGATGGTCCCGCAGCAGTGACCAAACATCTACCGTACGCCGCAACCGCCTGTCTTGTTTCGCCACTAACCATTCAGAACACCGGCAATGACATCAGCAGAAACCTCTCCAACCGTGTCGGATGCGACTGAGGAGCCGCCGCATAAACGCTTGCGCTCAACACCGCCCTGGCACACGATGTCCAAAGCCAGTATAATGCGCGCAAAGCAAAACATGTCCCCGAACACAGCCGAAGACTTCAGGAAACAGGAACAAATCTTGGGAGAACTGGAGAGCCGACAGAGAAAGAACGCGCAATGGAATAAGAAAACGGCAATCTTCGATCCAGTCGAGGACGGTATTGGAGGTGCAGACACTCGCGAGGCTATTGTCGGCTCTGATGCCACCGGCCTTGGTACCACTGAATTTGACAAGCACATGAACGACCCGCTCGTGAACGTCAATGTTGAGGTTGTTAAGAGGATGAGCGCGTGGCAAACCAAATATGCTGAGCTCGTATCGACGCCAATGTTTTGGCGGGAGGAAGAGGAGGAGCGTGACCTAGCCACCAACCTTGAGGTGTGCGAATGGACCGATTGGATTGTGTGGCCAGAGGAGCTGCAGTTCATTGTGCAAGGTGAGATTTGGGCTGACACGCTTCATGCTGACAACAGATGTCAAGGGTGACTTGCTGTCTGATGTTCTGTCCTCCGGTATTCTGAGCTCAACAGCTCACGACCACCTTTCGACGGTTTCAACGTGGCTCCTCCAGCTCGGTACGTCTGCCTGAGACTTCCTCAGACAGTTCGCTGACATTCAGCTGTTGCCGCCGACGAGGAGATTGCATCGCTAGCCTCAGCACAGCTGGTGCAACTCGTGGAGTCGAGCACATTGTGGGACGCGGGTGACGGTTCACCAGAGTTCAATAGACTGGTGGACTCCCTCTGGGTCAGTCTGGGGGCCTCGCATGTTATAGACGACGGATCTCTCTGTGCGATCGATGTTCGCCGCGACCGACAGTCGGTGGCCTTTGTTGTGTGCGATCTTGTGTGTGCAATGACAAGGTAAGCATTTAACCTGAATGACGCCAAGCTGACAGGCAGAAGCGACAAGCGGCTCGACTCGGTCAAATTGCTGAAGCAACTGCTTCGACTTGGCATCGATCCAGCGACGAAGATGGCCACTTTGCAACAGACCATTACAGCCACGATGGAGCGCGTCGTCGGGCAAGCCGTCACCGCCAATGGCCACAGTCACCTCGATCTGGCCATGGCGCTGGCAGACGATCTCAGGCAGGAAACCATGTACCACCAGAGCGTCGCTATCCACGCCTTGGGTAGTGTCGCCCCGGCGACGCGCATTGTTACGCGCCTTCTTGGGGCCGAACTGCTTGTTCCGGGTATGCTGGAGAATCTACCTGTCGTGAGTGACCAGAGACAAAAAGACGCAGTGCTGACGGAGCAGGACTCAACGGGGCCATCAGAAGAAGATATCCACGATGCCATTAGTGCTCTGGAGCGGATATTCGACCGGGAGCGGGAGGCCGCAGACGAGCTGTGGGCCGACTTTGGACCAGCAATCACTCTCTACGCCGCCGCTGCGTCGGACAGTGCACGATATGCAATGTCAGGCGGACGCAAGCAGGTCGGAGACATCGCCTCGTCGAAATGCCAGTTCGAGCTCGGCCTCGTGCAGCTGTTCAATAGGGGCGGGCGGGCGATGGAGAGTCGCCAAAGCCGCACATCGGACTGCAAGACACGTCTGCAACTTATCGGGATCGGCGGCAAGTTTAGCGCGGAGCGCGTTGCGCAGAGACGGGAGGAGGAGGCAGCGGCGAAGGAGCAGGAGCGCCTACAGCGTACCGGACTGGCCCTGGGCCGAGAAGGGCAGATGACGCTCACTTTGGGCCGGGCACGATAGACGTAATAGCGTTTACCCAGGCAGTGAGATTATGACCATGTAGCGACAGAAGCACTACCATGACGTTGTACGGGATAGAGTCTGTAGAACCTGTGTGAGTATAATGTAAGCTCTTGAGCAGGGAGCTGGCCGTTCTTCACGACCAGCAATGCCGACTCGCCCACCCAATGGCAGGTCAGCAATAGGTTTGTGCTGCAGACCACGGCTTGTGTCACTTCAACATCAACAGTGCCACTTGCACTGAACACTCCCATGAGCTTCGACCCACGCCATACCTAACCTCATGCAGCGATGCAAGCCGCAGCAAGTACTGGGGGACTGGCGGCCGAATGCTGTGTGCTCATAGTCGTCCTAACCAACCGTCGAGACGCTATTGGGTCGATTCCTCACCGGGGGCGGCGCCCAGCCACCGAGACAGCGTGCGTACACCGCCGCTGTGGCACTGCACCAGCTATTTGTCCTTGTATTGAGTCGTTGCGCTGTAGCCGAGTGCGGCAAGTGACCCCAGATGTCCACTCTCGACAACCGAACGCGCTCTCTTCCCGGCCGGCGCTCACTTCTTGGGCCTTGCCATGTCTAGCTGTATTTGGCCCGACGCTCTGGTAGCTCTTGGCACTGTATGATATTTGGTATTGCCACTCTTCCTTTTGGTTCTTCTGGAATCGCTCCGACCTCTGAGCCGCGGTACTGCCTGCCCTCGGGCTCTCGGCAGCGTCATCCACTTCAATTAATTGCTGTGAGGCGCCGCGACCCCAGGTGAAGGCAGGATCGCATCTGCGCTGCAGTCCAAGATGATGGGCAAGCCTCAGCGCCCAGGCGTCTTGTTACGGCGCGGCGACCAATTGTTGCGATCATCGATGGACTGCCGTGGGCCTCAAGTGGCGGGCGACGGCGAGTGGGCGACTGACTGAGAGCTGGAGATGAAGCGGTTAGGGCATATGAACAAAGAGATGGGTGCGCTTTCCCCCTTCTTCCCCTCACAACTCGTCAGGTTGTTTGCCTCCACCGTACTGCTCCAGAGTCTAGCTTCCGGCCGTGATATCGAACACCATGGTGGCCAGCAGGATCTTGTTCTCTATCATTGGTGGGTGGGCCCACCCAGGAGAGCACTTGCCCTTCAACAGCCACGCTCGACACTGTCCCCGGCACTGACCCGTTGCAGGCCATGCTGCTGGCATCCTCCATTGGGACGCCCCCAGCGCAGAGCATGGCAACGGACTGGCTATCCGCCAGGCTGAGAAGTACCCCGGTATCCCCCGCCAGTGTGTCCCCGCTTGCAACGGGTACATGGGTAACATCGAGACGATTACAGTAGAGTGTGATACAGGTAATGGGAGGCAGGGAGACGCGGATCCTCGGTGCCATGCCGTTGCTTGCATCGTGAGTGGGAGATACCATAACCACGGTCATCTTCTGGCCGGTGCAGGGGCCCTCGTACGAAGGCCTAACCCTCCGCAGGATAGCTTCTACCGGTCCTTCCTGACGTGCGTCGACTGCCTGCGCTGTGTTCCATCATCCACAGCCCTCGCCTCCAACTACACCACCTTGACGCAGAACATCTATGCTCTCTGCGTCTTGAACGCAAACACCAAGTGAGAATCCCCCACTGACCCGCCACTACTCCTGGGCGGACCAGCGAGACTAGGCTCATCTTACCAGCTCCCCTCTCATGGAACCTCTTTTCAACCCCCAGACTGTGTGCCCCGACTCCATATCGGCGCCTATCTCGTCGGCTCCCACAGAGGGCCCCGGTTCCACGACTGGCCCAGCCATTATGGCCTCCACCCCCTCCACTGCCCCGACGCCCGAGAGGCCCTCGACCTCGACGACCCGTTCGACTTTGTTTACTAACACGGCCACACCTACTCCTATCACCCCTTCGTCCGCCACCACCTCAGGTGGAGGGGCCGTTGCCAGCCCCAGCGCCAACAACAGCTTCCGTCCCGACGTCAGCCCCAGCCGCAACGTCAGCCCCAGCCCGTCAGCTACCCCGCTTCCCAGTGGCAGTACCTCTGCCACCTCCACTGCCTCCTGGGTTCTGTTAGCCGCCCTGGGTCTTGCCGCTGTGGGCGCCATTTGAGCGATGCCCCAGAGTGCTTTGAATGTTAGCCCTGTCGGGAGTCTCTCGGGTAATAGTTCATGGAATGGATTGTGGGGCTAATAGCTGGGCTTCAGTAATCAGTTGAAAGACTTGTCGATGTTCTGATATGAATGCAGTTTAAGTGAAGAATTGAACACCATTGTAGCTCTGTCGCTTCTGGCTACCGGGGGTCATTGACATCCATCCCTCTCTCTCTCTTTTTTTTTTTTTTTTTTTTTTTTTTTTTTTTCCTCTTCATTATGTATCACGGTACTGCGATCATCTCAGACAAGCACACAAGACAAGGTAATCACAGGCGCTCAGAATCCAGATCATGCAACTCTCGCGAGACGGCCGTGCCCAGTCACGAAGCCGTAATGGCAGCGCCGCTGCTCGTGTCGGGCGTGTAGCTCAGTTGGTAGAGCGTGTCATTAGCAAGGTGTTCCCCACGGCCAGCGTCTTCGGGGGCCCAGTCCATTGACAAGGTCTTTGGTTCGATTCCTAACTCGTCCAGTCTCTGAGGTTGTAGCGTCAGAGCCACTTTTTAGTTGGGTATGCCGTGGAAAGGACGGAGAGCTAAAGGCCCAACACCCCACTTGCGCTTGGGCATATGGGTATGCCGAGGAACGCCATGGTCAAAGCGCGTGGTGCGCGAGATAGGTGATCAGCTCGATGCCGCAATGGAAGCCATCAACAGAGCTCAGCCAACCGCCACCATGTCCTCTGGGGGGACGGGCGTCCAGAAAACCATCTCCTACAGGAGGCGGCCTGTCAGGGGACCATCAGGGGCGTGTAGCTCAGTTGGTAGAGCGTGTCATTAGCAGGCTGTCCACCCTCGCAACTCGATGGGATCCGGGCTCTCCTCTCTTGACAAGGTCTTTGGTTCGATTCCTAACTCGTCCACACCGTTCAGAGCACTCCTCTGGACGTTCCTTTTGCTGATGCTGCCTTTGGTTAGGGAAGTGAGGTGGCTGAGGTGGGCACGTTGTACACTTGTACGTGGGTGGAGCGGCGGAAGGCAGAAGGACGGGATGGACAGCGTCGAGCGCGGCCTGTGCCAGCCAGCAGCCAACGCGCTTTCTACAGACAAAGTGAGATCAAGTGCCACACGCAAGGAGTGCCATTTCCAGATGGCATGAAGCTCCTGGGGTTGGGAGCTAGCGAGAGAGTGGGAAGCCGAGAGATGGGGAGAGAGTGAAGCCGAGAAGCAAGGGCCAGCTCAAGGGACTCGTTCCCAACCTCTCAGTCAGAACGATCAGAAATGCGACATGCCCCTCCCTACTTTGCTAGACGCGCACATACATTCCCTACGCAACAGACTACTATAAACCTATCTCAACGTGTTTTATCTGTCGTACACATGGTCGGCTCACGCTACGCCTTAACGGGCGGCAGCTCCTTCTTTCCGTCACCGTGGTCTGCAAACCTGGACTCCTCCTTGCCATAGGTGGGCTGGTCCGAGCCCCACCTCCAGTCGCCGAAGCGCGTGCGCTGGTAGTCTGCAAATGCCTGCTGCAGCTCCTGCTGGGTGTTCATAACGAACGGTCCCTGCCTGGCGATGGGCTCGTCAATGTCGACGCCCTGCAGCAGAAGAATGGCCGCGGGCTTGCGCGCGACGTTCTTGATCATTAGACGGTGCTCGGGGCCGGTGCCGGGGTCTGCCTCGAAGGCCTGGCTGTGGTCGACAGGAATGCCGCCGATGGTGACGCGCACACCCTCGCCGCCGTGGACGTAGAGCATGCGCTTGGTCTTGGGGTTGTTGGGCGCGGGGATCTTGATGGCGGCCCCAGGCTCGAGGTCGATGATCCACACGGCGACGTCGGCCTCGGGGTCGGCGGCGTACGAGGCCTTGGGCGGCGGCTGCGGCTGCGTGTCCTCAAAGTGGCCGGCAACGACCTGGACGGTGGCCACACCGCCGACGCTCTCGCGCTTGACGATCGGCGTGTTCTCGTCCCACGTCATGACGAACTCTGGGGGCACCATCTTGGACTTTGCGGGCAGGTTGATCCACACCTGGTAGAGCTCGAGGGGGTTCGGCTTGTCGTCGTAGACGAGGGGGAACATTTCACTGTGCACCACGCCGCGGCCGGTCGTCACCCACTGCGTGTCGCCCTTGCCATACCGAGCGCCGGCGCCAGTCGAGTCGGCGTGGTCAATGAAGCCCTCGCGGACTAGAGTTAGTATACGTGCCGTGTTCTGTGTGGTGAGGGAGCCGAGGGATAGGGTGTCGGGCGCGAATGGCGAACGGGCCGTTGCCAACGGCCGTACCACACGGACGACAACATGACCCTGTTCGTATCCTTCAAATGTCGGCTCTGCACGGTCCGAACAGAATCTCAACGACTCGGGCTGTCCCTCAAGCCTCGTCTCTTCAACCTCCGCTCCTCGGTTCCTGGGACACGGGCAGGGGCGTACTCACCACACGTGATGGTCTCGAAGCCACTGAGCATGTCAGCCTGTGTTCTAGGGCCCCGGGTTGGGCTGCCGCGTAGCACATCTAGTCTGCCTGCCACATTGCCCGTGACCCGCCCTTGTCCTCGTGCGCACGCCCACTCACCGATGAGGGTGCCCCGGGAACCCGGGCACAGTGTCGCCGTGGTACATGTTCCAGCCTGAGCCGACCGCGTCGCCAAAGTCCATACCGATCTCGCGGCCCTTGAGCAGGGCGGGGTCAGGTCCGAGCTTGCCGTTGCCCTTGGGGTATTTGTCGAGGTGGTGCATGACGAAAATGAACGGGCCGACGCCGCGCCACGGGAGGGAGAGGTCAGTGACCTTGCCGAGTGCTTTGGACATGATGTTATTCGTGTTCTGGGTGCGATGGGGGAGTGTGAGAGGGGGAGGGTGAGAAAGACGACGACGCTTGCATGGTCGTTTATGAGGATGCCAGTGCTGTCTGATGGTAATCCGTTACGGACCAATGCCGAGCCGTCCTGACGTCATTTCTCGGCCATGATTGTGAGTGATCACTCAGCAAAGCGGGAATCGCGATGCCGCGGAGGGTTCGGGTCGCAGTGTCTGGCCGAGCGCAGAGTGCTGGAGGGTGTGCATCACGTTGGGCAATGCACGAGCACGCCCTGCCGTTGTCATAGCCGCGAGCGCTGGGGGTCTCCTGGAGGACGAACGGCGCGCCAAGCGGCCATGGATGCGTTGGCGGCATGTTTTGCTCGTCCCGTCCCATGTTCCCAGCCGGCCATGTTTTGCTGACCGAGGGCGACGGCGACCACATGCGTGTGGAATGGGGCTCCTGCGAGTGGTGGCTGCTGCTGCAAGCATGGCCTTGCTTGCCTTGCGCCGCCCCGCAGCACACCGAGCCGTCATCATCTCGACCTCGGTCGGCGGTGGCCTTTACGTGGTCTAGCAGCGCAAGACGCTGCTACACGCGGGGTTGTTTCATGTCGGCTGTTCTGGATCCTCCGACCCACGACCCAGTAAGCGTCATCCCAGGAACAATCGACCGACCATCTGCGTGGTCGATGTGCGCGTCGAGAGTGGGAACGCGGGTTGCGGTGCAGCCGCCGTGTGCAGCAGACGCTCCTCGTCTGTGGCTGCCGCTGCAGCCATCAGCAGACACTCCTCGCCTGCGGCTGCAACGGCTATGCCCCGTCAGTGCCAGTCTTCTGGGGCGACTGCTGTCAGCGCCAGCGGGGGCCGTGGGCGCGCCGTTGCGGTCTGCGCGTGTTTCCAGCGCGTCTCTCCAGCGCAGGTTTCCAGCGCAGGTTTACACCTGATGCTGATGCTGGATGCGCTCGCGGCGACCGGTCGCCTCCAACCCTCCCACGCGACCGCGGCGCGACGTCGGCACCGCTGCTTGCCGCTGTAATGAGCACGGCCGTCCCGCACGCAATGTATGCCGTAGATGGAGATGCTTGATTCATGGCCAGATCTTGGGTCTGCGGGTCCTGGGCCGTCCCCAGGCTGCGAGTGCCGTCGGCTCGTCCCCCCCTGCTCCCCCCCGGCAGTCAATGGGCCCACAGCCCACAGGGACGGCGGGCTGCCCGGCATCTCGCACAAGGGCCCTGGGCTCAAACGTGCGAGTCCCTGATCCCGCGACCAAGAGCCCACTGGGGCTGCCCTGCTGCCCCTCCCTGCTGCACCCCCGCTGCCCCCTCCCTTCTGCACCCCCGCTGCCCCGCTGCTCGGGCCCCTCTGCGCCAACAAGGCGTGCTTGCTCGCCTTGCGCTCGCCGTCTCGGGGCCAGGCGGGCCACGCAGCCTCTGCGGACCTCGCGCCGCCGCCGCCCGTTGTTGACTGCTCTGGCTGCGACGCGGCCGGCCCGCCGGCGCTCGGCCCAACCCACGCCGCGGGGCAGCGCACGTCGCCTGCGAGCGAGCGCGCTCTGCGGTGCGCGGGAGGACTGGGGGGTGGGAGAGTGGGAAAGCTAAAAGTTTTGGGCCCAAGTCCTTTTTTTTTCTATTTTTTTTTTAAACGACGCCGCCGCCCGGTAGCGCGCGCCTGGCGCGTCTGGCGCGGCACCACTCGGCCCCTGTGTCCCTTCTGCTCTTCCCCATGCCCCTTGCTCGCCCTATGTCTTCGTCGCCCAGCGCTCTCGTCCCGACCTCGTATCCTCTCTCTCCTCGTCGCATCCTTGGTTTGCGCGTTGTCCGCTTGTCCACTTGTCCGCACCGTCTTCATTTTCCGCCCCCTGTGCCCGTCCCGAGTCGGCCTTTTTGCACCCCCGTCGTCCCCGTTCAATTCCCGGGAGCCTTGCCCCGTGACCCGCGCGTCGCTCTGCTCCATCTCATTGATATCCCATCTCATTGATATCTCGCCCGTCGTCCTCCCCTCTCCCCCATCCCGGTCCCCCCCGTCCACAGCATGGCCTTTCCTCGCGTACGCATAGGGCTCGCCGGTGCGCCCCACCACTACGAGGCCGCCCGTGCCGCCGCGGAGAGCGAGCTCGACCGCCGCCGTGAGTGTCGGATCCCCTCTCTCCCCACCCCCCCCTCCCTCCCCCCCACTGACGCGTGCCCACAGAGTTCACAGGATGCACCGACCTCTACCTCTTCCCCAACGCAACGTCGACGATCGACTCGGCCTCGTCCGTGACCTTCAAGTGGGACACGCAGTGCGACGTCGGCGCAACCACCATCGACATCAACATCTACCAGCCGTCGGCCGCCCAGAACTCGCTTATTGGCAAGTACTCGGGAGTGCAGTTCGACAAGGGCGAGTTCACCGGCAGTGTCCGCCCCTACTGGCCATCCAACAGCACCGTCACTTGGACCCAGGTCTATGTCTCCATTCTCAAGTCGGACTCGACGCCATGGGACTCGGCCATCCAGTCCGGACCCATGTTCAACGTGACCTACACGCCGACCGTCGTCGTCGTCTCGGGCTCGGCGCTCACACGGCCCCCCGAGAACACTGGCCTGACCCCTTTCCTGTCCATCACCGAGACGACTGGCAAGAAGACCAGCAAGGGCGTTATTGCCGTTGCCGTGGTGATTCCCATTGTCGTCGTGTGCATCCTCGCCGCCGTCGCATTCTGGTTCTACCGTATCAAGGAGAAGAAGAAGCTGCACCGCTGGTCCCAGGCTCTCAGCCAGCACTCGCAGCTCGACTGGGAGAAGGGTGCCCTTCCGGGAGAGCGTGTGCCCTCGAGCTATGGCCGTCCGAGTTCCGCATACTCTCGCAGCGCAGGACGACCCAGCACGGGCTACGGCCGCCCCAGCACCGGTTACGGCCGTCCCTCGACTGGCTATGGTCGCCCGTCCACCTCCTCGAATCGTCCCACTTCCTCCGTCATGCTTGAGAACATGGCCGGCGCTGGCGCCGGCCTGCGCGCATTCCCTGGTGCCGCCGACATGGACCCTAACCGCTCATCTGTGGTCATGCCCGACGGACAGGTTCGCCAGTCCCGTATTTCCTTTGCCGACACCGCCCGTCCCCGGCTGTCCAGCGACAACCGCGGCGGAGCGCGTCATGTTTCCGGTCTTGGCTACCCGAGCACCTCCATCGACGAGCTGCGCAACCTCGAGGCTGTCGCATGTACGTTTTGCACCTCCATACGCCGTTCAGTCCTAACTCTTGCAGATGCCAACCGTGGAGACGAGATCGAGGATCTTTCGCCGCTTGACCCGGCCGACTCCAAGGAGGAGCAGCAGACGCACGACTCTCCCTCTGACGCTGCTGGCGGCAACCCCACTGTTCAGTACGGTCCCGACCAGATGCTCGCCGTGTACGCCCGGCGCAAGGGCAGCACCTCACCCACCCCGCCGGCCCCAGCAGTAACCGCCGTCGGATCCAAGGTGAAGCGCTTCCTGACCCGCAAGGACAAGAAAAACCCGCGGACGCAGCAGCTGCAACAGCCCGAGGTCCGCGTGAACGCTCCGTCTCCCGAGCCCGTCCAAATGGCCGACTACACGCATCTGCACAGCGGCACCGCCACGGCATCTGCCATCGACAGCCTCCCGATGCCTGGCCCGCCCCGGCCAGGTTCGTCGCAGTCGGCTATCAGCCGGTACGAGGATGCTCGGGAGCACCTGTAAGCTACCCCAGCATGCGCATGTGCCACGCCGCCGGCGGCGACCACTCTACCCCTCCCCGCCCCGACCACTGCCGCAGCACAGACCATTCAGTTGTTTACGAGGGCGAATGAAGCACGACCCGCCGACGACGTCACGACCACGACTAGCGCGTACCGCGGCGACATCACGCGCGGCCCATCAGGCATGGGACACGCCCGTTTTTTTGGCACCGAGGATTTTACCTTTTGATTCTTCACAGTCGCTTATGGCCTGCCTGGCCATGCCCCACGCTCTCTACCACTGGCCTGCTGTGGTCTACCCCTCCCTACCGGTCCCATTTTCTCTGTTAGCTCTCCAGGACTCGATCTCGTTTGGCTCTGGGCATTTTGCCCGATTTTCATGTCTGTTATATTATTTGGACTCTGCACGATGTTGCGCCCGCGATCGCGAGGCTGGGGGGGTGTTGCGAGTGTAGCAGACAACTCTCAATCTGGGGCAGTCGACATAGGTGTTGCTCAAATTGCGCGAGGGGTGTTACAATTGCCATCACAAAATGCTGGTGGTGGTGCTATGATACGCTACCGATGTCTGCTGCCTGGGAGAGACGCGGCTGATTGACATTACTCGTGCTCCAGATGCTTGACGACCTACGGCGTGGCCTGCGACGGCGGCTGGACTGGCGGGGGCACGCCGCCCGCGAGCTCGCTGTCGTTGTTCGCGGCGTTGAGCTGTGTTGTCAGAATGAGGACGGGGAGGGGGATGAGAATGGGAGGAGGAGGGGAAGGACGAAGGAGGGTCAAGAAGAAAGTGTATCGGGCAGCGGCGGGCAAGGCCCGTGGCCCATGGCTCATGGCTCATTCTCATTCTCCTACTCACGCGCGCCTTCTCGGCCGCGATGGCGCGGCTCTTGACCACAAAGTTCTGCGCGAGGACGACCGTGCCGTATGCCTGTGTGGTTAGCGGGGGAGGGGTGGGGCAGTGGACAGAGGGAATGGGATGGGCTTGGTAGCGTGAGGGGCTGGAGGAGCCCGCCATGTGAGGAGGTGGGTAGGGCTGGAGGAGGGGACACAGAAGACCGGCAACGAGAATGTAAGCACAGCCTGCGGCTACTCCCAGCTGCCTCTAGCAGCAGGGCGCCTGGTTGACCGAGGCTGTCAGAGATCGCAACACCAAAGAGGCAGGCGGCGCGCCAGCTGCTTGGCCGAGTCAAGGGTGCAGCGGGTGCAATGGGGAGCGCGCCCCGCGGACTGACAACCTCCCAATGCTGCGCTCGACCCCGCATTGATCCCTCCCGTTGTGTTCCATCCCCCCTCCATGACGGACCCCGACCCCGCGGAGCCCTCGTTGCCTCCTTAGAGTCCTGTTCGGTGGAGACGGCGTCGCGCGTTGACACGACAGGGATACGCACGCCAAAGCCGATGCAGCTGAACACGATTGCGCGGTGGATGAGGTTTCCGGGGGACATCATGGCGGGCAGGTGAGCAGGGAAGGGGGGGGGGAGTGTGTGAGGTGGTGAGCGATGGGAGGCAGACAACGATGAGTGTGAGAGTTGGCGACAATAGTGGAAGACGTAACAGGCCGCGTAGGAATCCGAATCGGCATCGGGTTCCGATTTTTTGCAGGTTGCCGGGTGGCAATGTTGCTGGCGGAGGGCCAGTGACCAGGCAACGTCACGGCCGTTTATGGCCTTGCACAGCGTCCACTGCTCTCACTACTGACAGCATGACGGGTCTATGAGGAGCAAGGGAGCCTGCTGATATCCAAGCATACAACGAACGACGACCTACAGAACCTGGCGATGGCAGATCGCCCGCCCAAGGGTGTCCGACCCAGAGTGGCTTCACGCCTCTCCGCCCTCTTCCAGAGCATCATACAGCGCACGCTCAAAGTCGTTGTACGTCTCAAAGTACGGGTCCGGATTGCGGCAGTCGAGCGATGTAAAGCACATGCCCTAGGACAGTGAGTCTCGGGCCGCGCAGCTGCAGAGCTGGGTTGCACACTCACCGCGAGCTTGGTCGTCGGGTCAATCCAGTACAAACTCTGGCCCCAGCCGCCCCACTGCCCCGACCCGGCACGGCGTCCGTGTATCGAGTCGCGCGTCGTGAGCGGGAACGCTACAGAGTGCTCGATGCGGCCGACATCCCGCTCTTTCGAGTGGTTGGTCACCTGCTCCGCACCCATGTCCCGCACGTCCTCGGTGCAAAGGTTGCCGTCCTGGCCCGGCGGCGGCAGCGAGTTGGTGAAGAGCTCGCGGAAGCCGGCAGGCGAGAGGAGATGCTCTCCGCCCTGCGTACCAGCTGGGGAAGCGCTCGCAAGCAGGCCTTGCAGGAAACGCAGCCAGCTGCGCGCGCTCCCATACAGGCCAGCGCCGCCTGCCACCTGCGGCCCAGCTGGTCCTAGCAACGCGTCGGACCGTCCGCCTCCCAGTTTGAGCTTGCCCTTCCCATCCCTCTTGCACATGGCCTGCAGGCGGGCGCCCGCATCAGCGTCCGGCCGGAATGTCATGTCCGTGATGCCCAGCGGCGCAAAAATGTGCTTGGCAAAGTAGTCCTCCAAGGGGAGCCCCGTCGCGCGCTCGACTGCGATGCCCGCCCAGTCGAGCCCCATGCCGTACCGCCAGTGCGACCCGGGCTCAAACGTCGGCGGCGTGACGAACGCGCGCAGGTCGCCGGACCAGAACGACCCCAGCCGGTGGGCCTCCTTGTACGCGCGCGAGAGGGGGTGCACGAGCGGGTACCCGAGGCCAGACGTGTGCGCGCACAGGTGCCGCAGTGTCAGCGGGGTGCGGCGCGGCGTCCAGGTCGGCGTGCCCGCGGCGTCGGTGCCAGTGATCACGTCGAGGGCGGCGATCTCGGGACAGTGCTGGGACACGACTGCAGGGTCGTCGAGCGACCACACGCCGCGGTCCACGAGCTGCAGCACTGCGACGGCCGTGACCAGTTTGGTGCAGCTGTAGAGCCTGAGCACTGCGGGATGAGCACACCTCGTGCGGTGCTTTCGCGGGACACTCACGCGTGTCCTCGCCCACCTCCCCTTGCTCTGGCGTGCCGAGTATCCGCTCTCCCTCGCAGCGGCAGTACAGCGGGCCGGACGCGGTTGTCGCGCCGAGGTGAAGCGCGGGGATGGTGCCGGCGCGCACGCGCGCAAAGAGGGCGTCCAGCGCGGCCGTGCTGCCGAGCCGGAGCATTGCGGGGTCGCGTCGTCCAAGGCCACTACGCGTCGGGGTCAGGAGGGTGTCTGGGGGATCTGCGGCTCGGCGTGTTGTGGACATGGATGTGGACATCTGTGAGCGACCGTGTTGATAATATCGCCTTGGGATCGCCGCCGTATCTGCGCTCGTCGGCGTCGGAATTAGCCGACTGCCGAAACAGCCAAGAAAAATGTCGGCACCCGCCTCGGCCCCCTGCTGGGCAGGGACTTTGGTCGACCCGTCGTCGCTCTAGTCCATTGAGCGCGAGCAGGCCATGAGCGAGCAGGCCGTGAGCGAGCAGGCCAGGCATGCGACGGGATGCTACGCCGCTGTCCACCGTGTCCAGGGGCGAGAGGATGCCAGTCGGGCCCCGTTGCCAATGGCCAGGCGCTCAAGGTAGGGATGACGTTCTGTTCAGACCCATGGAAACGTTGGCCCCTCGCCCGTCCCGGAAATGTGACATCCTTCAGAACAACCAGGTGTCCGATCGGTCACATATAGCAGCACCTCTGGCGCGGAGCACGATGCGTGTGCCGACTGCGCATGGGCGAGCTGCTCCTAAATGAGCGCTACTTTGGTCGCTGGCCACGGCCCTGACTCCCGCGAGGTACACTCGGGCCGCAGTCGCTTCCATGAGGGGACACCTCGACCTGCTGGTTGGAGACCTGCCTGGTTGGAGTAGGTTGTTCTCGCCCCGATCTCGGCACATCTTGACCGTTCTTGCGCAATTCCCCTCTTTGAGCCCAGCTCGGCGTCGCTCGCTCCTTTGGACCAGTCATCCGCTCTTTATTATCAACACCCGGTGCGCCTTCGCACCTCGGTACGCTTGAACCTCCCCACCGCAACACGCCTTCCCAATGGTTGCCGCTCTCGCCCTCGCCGCCCTCCTCCCGTCGCTCGCCGCCGCGGCGACCTGCGTGCAGTTTGACACGGCATGGAACCTCTACGCGTTTGGCGGCGAGAACGATGTAAATCTCAGCGCGGAGTCGACTTGGGGATGTGAGTGTGCAACTCGGTGGCTGGCTCAAGTCATGCCGTGGGACGGAGAGCGGGTCGGATCGCATGGACGCGCTAGGCGTAGCTCCCTATTACTGTCAGAAGGGCCACCGCCAAGGACCGCAGCTGATCGCAATCTGACCATGTGCTTGCGATGGGGTGTTGTCGCGCCCAACCAACGACGACCACTGACCGACCGCAGCCCCCAACCCCTCTAACCTCGCCACCGACGGCCGCCCGCCGTTCACCGGCAACAACATGCAGTGCCTCCTGTCGCAGTACAACAATGCCATGTACGTCGTCGGCGCGGACCAGGCGGACGCCTCGTCAATCTACATCTACGACTTTTCTGGCAACAAGTGGAGCAAGCAAGCGACGACCAGCGCGCCTTCGCCCCTCGCCTACTCGCGCTCGGCGGTCGTCCTCGACCACGACACGAATGCCCTCTACTCTGTCCCCGGCGGCGGCAACCCCATGGTCTCGCTCGACCTCGGGGAGGTGACAAACTCGGCTGGCAGCAGTGCCCTTTCCTGGGAGGAGGTCGGCGCGCCGCCCTTCAACACCAACAACGCCACCACCGCCGCGCTCTCCAACAACCACATTACCTACTTCGGGGTCCCTGGCACCCCCGCCGGGAGCGCCAACATGTTCGTCATCCACTTCTCCTACTTCCAGCCCGAGGCCCAGGCGTTCCCCACGCTCAACGGCGGCGCCGCCTTCCCCGACCAGGCGGGCCAGGCTGTCAGCTTCCCGACCGCCAACAACACGTCCCCGCAGTCGATGCTCTTCGTTCCCGACGACTTCTCCAACTCGTACGTCGTGACGCACTGGACCAACCCTGGCGACTACACGTCGCAGGCCGACCGCCCCATGGCGGCAAACCTCGTCAACTCGACGCAGCTCCTCCCCGCCCCGGGCTCCAAGGACGCGCAGGCCGCGTACGCCTGCTCGCCCTCGTCGTGTGTTCAGATCGATTCCAAGGGCGACATCTACTACATCTCCCAGGCCCTCGGCACCGACTTTACTGTCAATTCGGGCGCGCAATGGACCAAGATGGACTACTCGCTCACTCCTGCGTCCTCCCGTAGCAACACTAGTGCCACAAATTCCACGGACACTGCGGTGAGTCGTTGTCTGCACTGGGGCCAATGCCGCGTACTGACGCTTCCCAGAAGACCGCTCTCCCTGCCGGAACGGCCTCAGTCTCGCCTGGATCCACGCCCATTGCTGATGCTGCGTCGGGCTCGTCCACCCCTTCAACCACCCACAACAGCGCTGTCTCGCTGAACGCGGGCGCTTCTGGTCTCGTCCTTGGTGCCGTTGCTGTGGCTGTCGCTTCTGTCTTGTCATTCTTGTAGCCCCCGCCATGACTGGCACCCATTCATGTCTGTTCTCCTACTCCCATAGCATCATTCCCCCCGCGCCTTGCCTTCTTAACAATATCCGGCTAGTCTGCGACACGGTCTGTAGGCCGGGCGCGTGTGTACGAGAGTTGTTCTGCATTGTCTATACTCCTTGAGCTCTTCCACATCGCATCACCTATGGCCACGTCGTCGGAGACACGACGTGCTCTCTTGGCCATAGTCGCCGCCAGCGACATCCCAATCGTGTCGTTCTCTGCCGGCGACAGCACCCCAGACGATAATGGCTCGACGACCATGTGCCGAGTTTATCGCGACTCTCAATGACGTAGGTCCAATCGCAATGTCAAAATTCCCTGTTCTTCTTCTCATCCACTCTTCAACTACTAATGCTCCGCGTTCTCCCTCGGACATCGCTCGTGGCCCGTCTCGCCGTGCGGCGCGCAAGCACGCTAGCCGAGGCTAGGCGGCGCTGGGTAGGTGGTGCTCGCCGTCGTTGGCAGTGTGGTCCGCTATCAAACGGGACTGACATGCGCGTCTCCGGCACCCGCAGAACAACCGCCTCGTCGTCGCGCCCGAGGTCGAACACGCGCTCGAGACGGGCGCCGCTGTCGTCGCCCTCGAGAGCGCCATCATCACGCACGGCATGCCCTACCCCGCCAACGCCGACACGGCCCGCTCGCTCGAAGCCATCATCCGCGCCCGCGGCGCGGTGCCGGCAACCATCGCGCTGCTCGGCGGCCGCGTGCACGTCGGCCTGTCGGAGGCGGAGCTGCGCGCGCTCGCTGACCCGGCGACGGTGCGGGATGCCCCCGCGGTCAAGGTGTCGCGGCGCGACCTTGCCCCAGCGCTTGCGGGACGCCGCGCGGGCGGCACCACCGTCGCGGGGACGATGGTCGTCGCGCACTCGGTCGGCATCCAGGCGTTTGTTACTGGCGGCATTGGCGGTGTGCACCGCGGCGCGCAGAACAGTGGGTTTCGAGTTGTGGACGAGTGCGGGTGCTGATAGGCAGGCATGGACGTGTCTGCCGACTTGATCGAGCTGGGGCGCACCGTGAGTACATGCTCCGCAACCTGCTCTGGCTGACCCCGAAGCCCATGATGGTCGTGTGCGCTGGCGCGAAGTCCATCCTCGACATCCCGCTCACGCTCGAGGTGCTCGAGACGCAGGGCGTGTGCGTGACAGCGTATGGCTCGCGCGACGACTTTCCCGCGTTCTACTCGCCTAGCAGCGGATGCAAGGCGCCGTGGCGTGCGGCCAGCATCGTCGAGGCTGCGGACATTGCTTGTGGGTGCCTCTGCTTCACTCTACATTCACACGATCTCGTTCCCTTCATCCTGACGCGCAGATACTGGCTTGACGCTGCCGAGCCCGCAGGCGACGCTGCTCGCCGTGCCAATCCCGGACGAGTACGGCGCGCGCGGCGCCGAGGTGCAGGCCGCCGTCGAGCAGGCGGTGCAGGAGAGCGTCGCGCAGGGCATCGACCGGCGGGGCAAGGAGGTGACGCCGTGGCTGCTCGCCCGCGTCGGCGAACTCACCAAGGGCACGGCGCTTGAGCTCAGTGAGTGGGCTGGGACCGGACCGGCGCACTGAGACGACTTCGCGCTGACATGGCAGACATCAGGCTGATTGAGAACAACGCGCACGTAGGCGCGCAAGTGGCTGTGGAGGTCGCACGGCGCGCGCGGGATGCATCCTCTTCTGTTTACAGCGCGGCGACCTTGCCGCCCAGTGTCCCTAGTGCTACTCCCTCTCCAACTCCCGCTGATCCCGCGCCCTCAACCACCACCCAGGCCGCCGACACCGTTCCCCTCCCTCCTCCGTCGGTGCTAGTCATTGGCGCCGCCGCCGTAGACTTGACCGCGTCCTCCGCGGCCCACAACGCGGGGACGACGACGCCAGGCAGTGTCGCGCTTTCGCCCGGCGGCGTCGCACGCAACATCGCCGAGGCCGCGCAGGCACTCCTCCCGCCTGCGAGCGTCCTCCTCATGTCTCCCGTCGGCACCGAGACGGTGCCCACCGCCACTGGCGACAACGACAGAACGGACACACTCGGACGCCTGCTTGCCGACACGCTGCGTGCTAGCGGGCTGCGGACCGACGGCCTCGTGCGGCTCCCCGGTGCGACGCCCGCGTGCGCCTTGCTCCTCGCTGGTGGTGACCTCGTCGGCGGCGTGGCGGACATGGGCCTCGTGGAGAAGCTGGAGCCTGCTGCGGTACGTGCTGCTGGGCCCCGCGCTGCACCCCCTCCTCCCCTTCTGCTGTTCCCACACTGACTGAGACACAGGTGGAGCAGCGGCTCGCGTCCCAACCGCCGCCGGCACTCGTTGCGTTCGACCTCAACCTCGCGCCCGAAACCTTGACCGCGCTCCTCGGGGCGTGTGCAGCCGCGGGCATCCCGACCTTGTGCGACCCGACCAGCGTGCCCAAGCTGCCGCGCCTCGCGCGTGCCGTCCGTGCCCACCCGCGCGCCCTCACGCACTGCACTGCCAACACCGCCGAACTCGACGCGCTGTACGCGCTCCTCGAGGATACCGAGGGCGGATGGGAGTTTGTGAATTCGCTGGGCCTCGGCGCCGAGTGGCGCGGCGCAGTCGATGCGTTTACCAACCGCCTGCCCCCTGCCGCGGCCGCATGGGTGCGCTCCAGCGGCGTGGTGACCAAGATGGTTACGTGCCTGCCGTGGGTTGGCGGGTGGTGGGTCAAGGCCGGCGAGCGTGGCCTGCTGCACCTCCGCATCGCCGCCGAGCGGCCCGAGCCCGCTGCCGCGGGCACGGTCACGGTGTTCCAGCCAACCGCGCGAGGCGGTTTCCTCGTACTCACGTACTACCCGCCGCCCGTGATTACGCCCGAGGAGATTGTGAGCACCACAGGCGCTGGGGACACGCTTGCGGGCGGTATTGCGGCTGGCCTTGTTGGCGACGAGGCAGAGAGCGCGTGGGTACACCGCGCTATTGAGCGGGTGGGCCGCACGCTGCGGAGCACTCGGGCAGTCGGTGTTTAGTAGGTAGTCTAATTGCATGGATTGGTTTGGGCACTGGCTCTCAGGTTACTCCACCGTCATGGCACACATCTCAGAGGGGCTGGGTACTCATTGCGTGGGTGGTACTTGCACTATGGTTATCACCTACAACCACATAGACATTCCATCTTCTTCAGTTCAGTCGTGTGCTACAAGGGTGTGACAACTCTGCGCATCTTACTCAGCGTCGCTCTCCTCAATCTGCGGCAAGTCAGTATGGCTTGTCAATGTAAACTTTGTTTGCCGACTCACGTCGCTCTCGTTGGCGGTCTTGGCCTTGGTGGGGTCGCGGGGTACGTGGCCCGAGCGACCCGAAACGCTGACACGGCGGGCGGGGTTGGAGGGGAAAAGACCGGTGACGCCCGAGACGTCCTTGGCGGGGAGGTTGAAGGTGTTGGGGCCGTTCTTGGACGACTCGGCCCAGTAGTAGAGCGCCTCGAGGACGGTGGGGCCCTCCTCGTTGTAGTGGATGATGGGCGAATGCCACGCGTGGCTGCCGTCCTCGTTGAAGACGCCAAAGATCCAGCGCTGCCAGTCGGTGAGGACCCAGTACTTGGTCTCGAGGCGCTTGCAGGCGCCCCAAGTGCGCGACCAGTACCACGAGGCCTTGCTCTTGACGTTGTAGTTGTAGGGGCCAGTGACGGCGTACTCCTCCCAGTCGGCTGGGGTGAAGGCCGACGAATTGATGGTGCGCACAACCATGTTGACATCGTTGGTCTCGCCCTTGACGAGGAGGAACTCTCCGGAGCCTGGCGAGTTAGTCACACGACGCACACTGTGGGTTGTGGGAACTGGCTGCGCACCAGGGGCACGGGCCCATGTCCAGAGGCTTCACTCACCCAAGGGAGACTTGGAGTAGCGCCAGTTCCACTCAAGCTCGGGCTTGCGGGGGAGGCTGGCGCGCTCCTCCTCGTGGGCGTCCTCACCGCCGTCCGACTCGTATCCGGCAGCGTCGGGGCGGGGGCCATAGGGCCAGCCGTTGGGGCCCGACTCGAGGGCGGTCAGGACCGAGGCGATGCTAGCGAGGGGAACGATGGCAAGGGCTGGGGACTGTCAGTTGGATGCGGGCCAGGGTTGTCGCTCCGCGGATGCGTGCCGGCCGGTCGCCGCCACCATACATGTGTAGGGTGTGATACGGTGAATATAAGGGGTGCCATGCGGCAACATCATTCGACGCGCCGGCGCCGGCCAATTGTGTGCCTGGGCTGTCCGCCTCGTCGTCATGACCATTTGCGCCAAGAGGCATGCCCGAGAGACAACGGCGGCATTGGCTCGATGTAGCCGGCCAACAATAGGCCTGCGGCTACGCCGGCAGCTCCGCCAGTCGTGAGCCGCCTGACGCATGCCAGGCGGCGTGACGAGATCGGTGCTGCGCGAATCGACGGTCGGCGCCGACGGCTATCGCGGCCACGCAGACTCACCCTTCTGGAGGTCGTTGGGGCTACGGATGGGGTTCGGCAGCTCGTGAGTGACCTGGACAAACTTGGGGAACTTTTTGTAGGGGTTGGGGTTGACGCTGTTGGCGGGCACCTTGGAGATGTCTGGGACGTTAGCGCGGGCGGGGAGGTGTGGGTGAGCGGTGTGCACGGCCGCGAGCGCGCGCGTGCGCGCAAACGTGCGTCCCATGGCGCATAGACGGGACACTGGATACAACTGGACGGTCCGTCGCTGCAGAGTCGCTGATGACGCGGTGCTTGCCCGGCACCGCTGGCGGCGCCGTGGGAAGGAAGCATCGTGCCAGCCGGCGTGTGCCAGCCGGCGTCACCATGCCCCGCCAGAGCCATCGACTGTGTCAACCACGTTTGTGGGCACCTGGATCTAAACCTGCTCTGCCGCAGCCGTGCAGACTGCGACGCTGGCAACCCAGACACCCAGACACCCAGACACCCAGACACCCAGAACCCAGATCCCCCCCACCCGCCACTCACACTCGTTGACAAGGTCGCCAAACTGGTCGACGGTCTCGATCGACTTGAGGGTGCCTTCGGACCACTCGGCGCGGGCGCCGGTGCCGCCGGTGCCGGGCGGGTACTTCTCCTGGAGGGGAGGGAGGGCAAACTTGAGGTACTTTGTGACGTTGAGCGAGGGCTGGGGCATGGCTGGTTGTGTATGGGGGGGTGAGAATGAGGAGAAGAAGGAGGCGAGCGGCGGGGGGAGCGGGGATTATCTACTGGTCCCGCGGCGGTGGACCGGGAGAGAAGGAAGGTCGCTGGCGAGTCAGCACGGCGCCTTCCCTCTGGCGTGTACGTGCGGGAGGGAGCTGGGCCGCCGGCATTAGCCCGTCATTAGCCAACGCATCACGGGTGCCCACATTGATTACGGCGGCATTACGGGCGGGAGCAGATGCGCAATAGCCGAGCAGCGCCGACCCTGCGGGGTCCCGGATCCGCGTCCTCCGGCCCCCCCGCCTTCCTCCCTGAGTCAGCCGCGCGCAGCTCCTGGACCTGTATCGGGACATGTCGCGTCCTGGCCCCCGGCGCCCCCGCCTGGCCTCGGGTGCGCTCGGACCCCGCACCGCCCATGCAGGCCACGCGCGGGCGATCGACGGAACGGGTCGTCGATCACCTGCCCCACTGCTGACGGGCGCGGAGCGACGGGCAGCCGACGTCGCCGTTGCGCCGTCGCGACCTCCGACATGCCGTGCGCGCAGCACCTCCCGCTAGTGCTGCTTACCAGGGGGGGCCGAGGGGTCCGCAGGCGCAGGCCCCAGGGGCCGCAGGCCCTAGGCGGCAAGGCTTGCCCCCGGCCACAAGGCGTAGCCCCGCGGCGATACGCAGGGAGAAATAGGCGGCCCGCGCTGCTGCAAGGATAGGCCGGCAGCGCCGCGTGGGAAGGAGGCCGGCAACAGGCTGCCTGCGCCGCTGCGCCGCACCCCCCGCTGCCCCCGCTGCCCCCGACGGCAGCCCTGGCGGCATGGCATGTGACGGCGCTGGCATGACGTCGCAAAGTGCAACGGCAAAACGAGGGCCCGCCGCCGCGCTGCCGAGTGCCATCATGTGTCTGGTCGTGTTTCGGGTCCGTCTCAGCCTCGGGCAGCTGGGCGATTATCGCGGCCGCTGGGCGATCGCGGCCGCTGGCGATTATCTCCGCCGCTGGCGATTATCGCGGCCGCTGGGTGATCATCTCCGCCGCTGGCGATTATCTCCTCCGCCGGCGATTATCTCTGCTCGTGCTCATCGCGTCGCATCCACGCTTCCCATACACATACACGTACAACTGCCAGACCCATCTCAGAAGCCCATGTCGGCGAGGTTGCTGCCAACGCCACGCACAGGGGCGGGCCCGATATCGTCATTGGGGTCAAACGCGCCCTTGCGCAATGTCTCGGTGCGGCCCTTGTCGTCGCCGCCCTTGTGGTCCACCATACGCACTTGCTGGTCCTGTGAATACGCGGCTCGCGCTCCCCACACCTACCTTGGCCATCCATTTCTTGTTGAGCGTCATCTCACGGTTTCCGTGCTCGAGCTCCCGCTGCAGCCAGCTCGCAAGCTGCTGGGACCGCTTCAGCTCGGCCATCCTCGCCGGCGACGCATAATCGTCATCCTCGAGGAACGTGACGACCCGTGGCGCCTCGTTGGTCACCGATGCCCGGATCTCCTGGTTCACCACCTGGCACGGTGAGTACACGGCCGGCACACACAAACGCACCATGTCTGTAACCGCGTCCACCACTTGCTTCTGGCCCAAAGCACCGGACAGGTCGATCTTGGCCGCGAGGTCCGCGAGAGTCAGACGCGAGTACGTCTTGCGCAGGTTGAGAATACGGCGCTTGGTTATCGAGTCGATCACTTGTTGCACAAGGCCCATATTGCGGTCCTGCCAGTCAGTCCGTGCCCCACCCCCCCACTCACCTCTCCAAAGATCGCAGCCCCGTTAGTCGCCGCCTCCCTGGCGGCCTTCCAGTCCTGGTTGGCAAACGCCTTGGCAAGGGTCAAGTAGTCGGGCATGTTGTTCTCCATAAAGCGGTTGATGACAGTCGACGTGTCCTTTGGGAACTGGATGTGCGTGCCCGTATTGAGCAGCTCGCAAAGGATGGCGCGCTTGGCGCACGCAATCTGGATCGCCGACAGGGTGCTCGTAGGCACCGCAACGGCCTGTCGTCAGCCCTGGCTATCAGCAGCACACTTACAAAGGTGAACATGTCGGCGGCGCGCCCAAAGTCGCCGCCCGCAGCGAGGATCGTGCCCGCATGGTGGTTGTACGTCAGGACGTCAATGTACGACGTGCCCTGGCGGTCAGCAATATTCACCAGAGGAAACCCACCTCGATGGCCTTTAGGTAAATGACGCCTAGAGACATGGCCCCGTCCCCAAGACGGCCAGAGTAGAGGCAGGCCTCGAGGAAGGCGGCGTGCACACTGTTAAAGTACGGCGAGACGGATGTCCTGCGCAGCAGGGTGTGGAGTGGCTCAACCGACATATCGACCTGGCATCAGCACAGCGTCAGCCGCGGCAGACATACAAGGCTCATCTGTTGCGCATAGCGGAGGAAACTCCACGCAAACTCGTTCACTGCCGTCAGTCAGTCGCGCACGGGCAGTCGGGGGCGCGCAAAACTCACCACGAGTCGGCACCCTCACCAGCTGGGTGTGGTCGGCGGCCTGGCAAAACCACGCCGCGGCCTCGAGCAGTCCTGGAGGTCTCTGGTCGGGCCGCGCGTTCAGGCGGGCCGTCCTGCGTGGTAAGAAGAGGGGCACCCTTCCTTGACGACAAATTTCGCTGCCACACTCACAACACGTAGAGGAAGCCAATAGTGCCGGCATGAATGTCGGCAGCAGAAAGCGACGCAAAGTCGATGCCCTGCAGAAGGAGGAGAGGCGATGTCATGCCGCGTATCGAGATGTGGTTCATCGGCGGCATGATCGAGCCGCCCGCGAGTGCGTCGAGCGTCTCGATGAGGGCGGGGGCGTCGCGCCCCGGCGTCGTTGTGATCATGTTGTACAGCTCCTCGGGCGTCGCAGGCATGAAGAACTTGTTCGTGGGGAGACTGATTCCCGCACCTGCCGTACTGGAGCTAGCAGCAGCGTTGGACGATCCACTAGCGGTGGCGGCGGGGTTGCCGCCCATCAGCTCGGCGGCGGTAGGGAAGGGGGCGTGGGGGGCCGTAGCAGGCGTCGGTGCACTGCCAGCGCCCGCGCCATCGCCGCCACTGCCACCTGGGGTGGACGAGGGACCGCTGGGGGTAACAGCCGATGGGGCGGTTGGACTCAAAGGGGTCGGGAGCTGACCGCTGTCGTCGGTCATCGTTGTCGCTGATGGTTTATGATGCGAGTGCAAACGAGTGTGGAGGTGAGGTCACCGTCATCGTTCACGTCACGGGGGAGACCACGGACCCCAGGCGGGGTCATGTCACGTGACTGGATATCCCATTCGGTTATACAGCCACGTTTCTTACCTAATGTCATCGGGCCATCTTACCGAATATCGTCGGGCCGTTGATTTGTCCACCGCGTCCGCCGTCCTCGTCTTGATATCCCCTGGTGCTATGCACTGCATGCATATGGGCCGTGCAGCTGTGCAGCTCTTGCTGGGTGGCGGGACATATGCCATGCATGCTGACACCTCGCCGTGGGAGGTCCGCGAGCCGCATCACGTGACGGCCACCACCACGCCTGGCGCGGCCTCGGCGTTTGCGAGGGACATGTCCGTTGCCGAGCAAAAACATGAGCAAGGCGCCGAGTAGATGGAGATCTAGCAGCAAGGGGTGATTGGCGCTTTTGCGGAGCAACGCCTTGGTCGGCCGACGGGCTGGACAAAGGAGCATGGTTTAGAGCGGCAGCCAGGAACCAGGCAGGCAGACGCTGCATGCGCCGGGCTGTCGCAGAGATGATGTACAGCGGCGTACTCTACGAGCGGTCTTTGTTGACAGTGCCGCCGCCGCTGCTAAACGTCGGCTGGCAGGCTGACCACCGGAAACCGGAAACCGGTCGCGGCCGACACGGCACATCTCTGCTACCGATACGACACATCTTTGGTGACGGCGATGCGGTCCATGTCTAGGTGCATCTGCTTGGCACGCACCGCCTATAGCCAGCGTGTCCTGCTCGTCTACCATGTGATGCATGTGCCTCGGGCAGTGGCGTCCATCGCTGGGTGGGCACTGTCGTGGCCCACCCGCCACCGGCTAATCGCGCCCAACACGCGTCGTCGTAAACAATCATGGCCGCGATCAGTAATGAAAATATCACTGTTGCATCATAGCCCCAGCGCGTGTTCCTGCCCGCGTGTTGCTGCACCCCCCAGCCTCAGGCCTGCGGGCACCCCGCTGCAGCGCATGGTGGCTCGCCCGGCAGCGTGGAGATGCGGAGTAGTGGGTGCGGTGCGAGACGGCATCGGCCAGTACGAGTCCTCGGCCAAGGCCGAAAACAGGGGATCGGGGGCCGCCACGCCGACGCTGGGCCAGCAGCGCATAGCCGGGTAACCGGAGGACCTTGCCCGCAGTGCTCCCCGCGCTTCACCCTCGTCGCTCTCGAGCTGTCGCCTCCTCCTTCCGCTCCATATACAAGCACAGCAGTCGCTTCTTCTCCCCACCTCTTACTCTCCTTGTCATCACACTACGCACCATGTCCGTCATCAAGACCGAGATCACCGAGCTGTGTAAGTGGTTGCGCCGGCAAGGCGGGATCCGCACGTGTGGCACTCGCTGACGCTGCGCCCCAGTCGGCATCCAGCACCCTATCCTGCTTGCGTGAGTCGTCTCAAAGGGGCTCTAGTTTTTTCTCCTGCGTCTTGGGGGTGCGCTGCCGTGGGCCCTCTGCGGCAGGACCGATAGGCAGCCATTCGAGCTCGCCAGAGGGTCGCCCTTAGTAGCGACATCAAGCACTCGTTCGCCCAGACTAACCCTCACAGTGGCATGAACGTCGCCGCGGGCCCCAAGCTCGCTGCCGCCGTCTCTAACGCCGGTGGCATGGGTGTTATTGGAGGCATTGTGAGTATGTGCCGGACGCCGCATGGACCTCGGAGTGATAGACGGCGATGGCAGGATGGCCAGAGGCCCAGAGGCCCCAACTGGTGGACTGGAATGCCCTGTCCATTCCCGCCTTATCCACAACCTTTCTCAGTTCTATGCTAACATTCACAGGGGTGAGTTGGACGCGAGAGCGCGCCGAGCGAAACCGGATGACGACAAGGAAGATGGTTTTTCGCGGCGCGGCCGTTGCCACATTCCACTCTCGGTCCACGTCCATTACCATCTGCTAACGGCATCAGCTACACTCCCAAGCACCTCCGTGGTGTCATCCGCGAGCTCAAGGCCGGCCTTGCCAAGCCTGACCTCCGTGAGTAGCAAGGGAGCGCCGCTGGCCCCCACGGTGGATCACTGCCTAACCACCGTCACTGACACCCAGCCTTCGGTGTCGACCTTCTCATCCCCCAGGTCGGTGGTTCGGCCCGTAAGACCAACTACGACTACACCAAGGGCAAGCTCGACGAGCTCATCGACATTATCATCGAGGAGGGCGCCAAGCTCTTCGTCTGCGCCGTCGGTGTTCCCCCCAAGCACGTCGTCGAGAAGCTCCACAAGCACGGCATCCTCTGCATGAACATGATCGGTGCCGTCAAGCACGTCGACAAGGCCCTCGCCGTCGGTATGGACATTATCTGCGCGCAGGGTGGTGAGGGTGGTGGCCACACCGGCTCGACCCCCACTTCGATCCTCATCCCCGCCGTCGTCGACGCCTGCAAGGGCCGCGTCTCGCCCCTCACCGGCAAGCCCGTCAACGTCATCGCCGCCGGCGGTATCTTTGACGGCCGCGGTCTCGCTGCCGCCCTCATGTACGGCGCCCAGGGCGTCTGGGTCGGCACCCGTTTCGTCGCCTCGGTTGAGGCCGGCGCTCCCCCCAAGCACAAGGAGCTCGTCGTCTCGGCCGACTACGGAGACACCGCCACCACCCTCATCTACACTGGTCGTCCCCTCCGTGTCCGCCGCACCGACTACGTCAAGGAGTGGGAGAACCGCCAGGACGAGATCAAGGCGCTCACCTCCAAGGGCCAGCTCCCCCACGAGGTTGAGCTCTCCAAGCGTCCCGAGATTTCCCTCCCCGGCCGCCCTTGGGTAAGTGCTACACCGTGACATTGGAGCATGAGCATGTGGCTGACACGACAGCTCATGGGCGACGTCGCTGCCGCCATCAAGGAAGTCAAGCCCGCCAAGGCCATCATCGACGAGATGGTCAACACCGCCGCCCAGTCGCTCAAGCGCGGCGACTCCCTCATCGTCTCCAAGGCCCGCCTCTAAGGCTTGGACGCGCCTAAAAGGTGACGATCGTATTGCTAGATCGGTGGTGTCGTAGTTCAGCAGCAGGGCAGCGCGTATGCAGATTATGAAAGAAGTCGCGCGATGGAGCGATGAAGGAGCGCGACTGCGATGCGTCCATGCCAGAAAGAGAGAAGAATACATGCGTTGGCACTGCGCGCCGAGGATCCCAATAAGTGGCAACGCGTGCCACCTCGGCCAGTGCCACACTCATCCTGGGGGGCGCACCCTCCTCGGTTCTCATGTTATCTGATTTCCCGAGCGTTTCGTCCAAAAAAGTTGACCTCACAACACGCACCTGCAACCCACCGTACGGCGCGCACGACACGATGATCCCCCTACTCGCGCGCCCGGTTTGTGCGCGCATGGCGCTCGCTCCGCTGTCCCGGGGGCTGCTGCCGTGCGCGGGCGCGCGCCGTGTCGCCCCGCTCCGCCTCCAGGCTCTGTCCACCTCCGCACGGCGGCAGACCAAGCCGAGCTTGCCAGCCAGCAGCGTCCTCGACGCCGCTGTCCCCTCTTCCTCTCCTGCTCCGACGCCGTCCACCGCCCCTGTACCCGCGCAGCTGTCCTTTGTCGACCGCCTCCCTGCCTGGGCTGAGCCGGCTAAGCCGTACCTCCGTCTGCTGCGCCTCGACAAGCCGACCGGCTCGATCCTTCTCTTCTGGCCGTGCGCGTGGAGCATCACCATGGCTTGCACCGCAACAGCGGCGCCAGTTGCGACGTGCGCGTGGTACCTCGGTCTGTTCGCCACCGGTGCGGTCGTCATGCGCGGTGCCGGATGCATTATCAACGACATGTGGGACTCGAAGGTGGATGCTGCTGTTGGTGAGTCGCCGGTGGGTGATGGCGCGGGGACACGCCCAAGATGCTCATCCCTACTGATCCATCCCGGTACTAACATGCGCAGAACGCACTAAGGATAGACCAATCGCTTCAGGAGAGGTGACGCACAAGGCTGCGCTCGTCTTCCTCTCGACGCAGCTCGCGCTCGGTCTGGCCGTGCTCACGCAGCTGAACACGTACAGCATTCTTCTCGGAGCTGCATCGCTCCCTCTCGTCGCCATCTACCCCGCCATGAAGCGGTACACGTACTACCCGCAGGTCGTCCTCGGCATGAGCTTTGGCGGATGGGGCGCGCTCCTCGGCTGGGCGGCTGTGACTGGCGCGGTCAACTGGGCGGTGTGCGCGCCGCTGTACGTTGGATCGGCCATCTACTGCGTCGCGTACGACACGATATACGCGCACCAGGACAAGGTTGACGACGTCAAGGCTGGAGTGAAGAGCACAGCGCTCAAGTGGGGCGACCGCTCGCGCCCGATCATCTCCGGTCTCTACGGCACCTTTGTGGGCTGCCTTATGGCCGCCGGCCACGCCATGGGCGCAGGCCCGCTGTACTATGCCATCAGCTGCCTCGGCGGCGCGGCGCATCTCGCCTGGCAGGTTATCACGGTCGATCTCGACAACCGTGCCGACTGCTGGGCCAAGTTTGTCAGCAACGGCTACCGCACCGGCCCCATCATCTGGCTCGGCATGGTCGCAGACTACCTCCAGCAGGTGCGTGGACAAGTCCCAAGTAGTGCTGACACCCCAGGTCGTCCTCCCCCTCTTTGGTTTCTAGGTTTCTAGCATGCCTATCTATGGATCTTGGTTTCTCGGCTCTGTTTCTGTCACTGCAATGCTATGGTGGTTGTGCATGGTTGGTGTTGGGTGTGGTGTTCGTACAAGTGTGAAGAATGGGGACATCCTGGGACAGCGCAAGGATTGGTGCTGGTATCTAGATGAAGGTATACTCTAGGCTTTGGCTCTACTATCTGCGGCCGCCAGAGTGGGGTGGATAGCTTTGCGGAGGGTAGTTAGGGGAGGGGCGAGGGGCCGGACGAGGGGGTGCTGGGTGCTGGGTGCCCGACGCTGTCACCGGAGGCTGGCCCGGTTGGTTGGGACCACGCGAGCGGGGATCATGCACCGGCGGGTTGCCAGGAGGATGCAGACGGGGATCACGAGGCGACGCGTTGCCGGGAGGATACAAGCGGGCATCACGAGGTGGCGCATTGCCAGGAGCGAGGCGAGGATCGCGGGGCGGGGGCCGGGGAGCCGGTTGGCGACCTTGCGGCGGCTCGCGCGGCCGGGGTCGCTTTTTCTTGACGAACAGGATGTCTTCGGCGGAGCGCGGCGGAGGTCGGGGGCCTGGTGGCGGTGGGCGAGGCGGACCGTTGCCGGCACTGGGACGTGGTACGAAGGTGGCAGACAATCCTGGTGGTCTTATTTGGGCCGCTCCAGGTGGAGACAGTGGTCTCGTTGGGGTAGCGCCCGGCGGAGGCGGAGGCGGAGGCGGAGACCTGCTTGGGGGCGGCCCAGGAGGCGGCGGCGGTGGCACACCAGTAGGCTGCGGGGGGCGAGCAGGCGGTCCACGAATGCTAGGACCCGTGCCAGAACCAGTCCCGTTGGCATTCTGGCCATTCGGGAGGGCCGCCAGGCGTGGTCGTTTCTCACTCGGGCCATCGCTTCCGTCCGAATCTGATTCCTTGTCAAGCGACATGGACGACGAGCGGCGCTTCCGCGTTGGCGGGCAGGGAAGGACCTTGGGAATAATGCTGTTCTCTTCTGGGGACAGGTGACGGGCCGGTTTGCGCGGCTGCACCTCGTCCTTGGACGGACGGAAAGTCGTCTCAGGGTTGTACTGTAGTCCATCAGCACTGAATGTCATTGACCAGTGCGCAGCATACTCACATTGACGAGAAAGCCGCGCTCTCGCGCATCACCAACGATCGCCTTCCAGTCGCTGTCAGCGCGCTCCAGCGTCGCCGCATTGCCAATGACAAACAACGAGCTCTTGGCACGTGTGAGCGCGACGTTCATACGGCGGAAGTCTTTCAGGAAACCAATATGCTGCAGGTTGGGTCCTGAACGGACACACGACAGGATGATAATATCCTTTTCCTGGCCCTGGAAGCCATCGACCGTGTTGAAGCTGCCTGTCAGCTTGTATATTCTGCGCAGCACTCACTCAATCGTCTCGAGAATCTCGGGGCCGAACGCGTCGGTAAACTGGCGCCGCAGCTCGTATAGCTGCTCGCGGTACATGGTGATGACGCCGATGCGCATTGTGAGGTTAACCTCGTCGCGAAACTGGGCGTTTAGGTTGCGATACAGCGTCACGGCGGCTCGCGCCTCATCCGGGTTCTTCGTCGACGTTCCGGCCTTGACTTCGGCGCCAGTGACGTTGAAGAACCGGTATGGGCCAAATGCCTTGCTGCGGTGCCACACTGCACGTGTCTTCTCCGCCATGCCCGGCCCATCCTTGAGGCGACCGTGGTAGAAGATCTTGGACGGGAGTTCGGAGATGTCGGGGTGCATACGGTACTGAATGCTGGACGGTTAGTCGAACTTCGTCAGCTATGACCCACCTGAGAAGATGCATGTGCGAGCCGCGGTTTGCGGCAATGCGGACAAACAGACTCTGGTTGAACTTGTGCTGCTCCGCTTCGACACTGAATGTAGTGGGAGGTAGCTGGTTCGGGTCTGGTCGTCAGTAGCAGTAGGGATGACGAGTGCGCACGCCAGCGCCAGCACGCGCAGCGACACTCACCTCCAACCATAATACACCGCTTGCAGCCGTACTTGAGCGGAATAAGACAGCTCATCTCAATCGCCTGCGCCGCCTCGTCGATGATAACCGTCTCGAACGTATACTGCGCGAGCACCTCCTGTCCGGCGCCCGAGAGCGTAGCGCAGATTACATCTGCTTCCTTGAGAACGGCGTCGCGTTCCGCACGGCGTGCACCATCGAGGTGGCGCGTCGCGTCACGAGCAGCGTCTTTCGCCTTGGACGACTGCTGACCCAGCTTGGTACGCCGCGTGTTGAGCGTATGGTACTCAGCCTCGAGCGCGCGGCGCTTCTGCTCGTTGCCCTGCACCTTTGCGATTTGGTCTTGCTTGTCCCGGATGAGTTGCTTGACCTCGTCGAGCTCGGCCTGGATGCGCGCCAGCTCGCTGCCCGTGTCCTTGCCGCCGCTTTGCGCGTTGACGCGCGCCTCAACTATGTTATCAAGCGATAAGTCCTTGACGGCAATGTTGACCGACGACTCGATACCGACACGGACAATCTTGGGGATGATGCGCCCGCCCGTCGGCGTCGGCACGCCCTCCATAAGACGCTTGCACACCTCGTCAATGGCCGCGTTACTCGGCGCACACACCAGCAACTTGGCCTTTTGCGCCACCTGCCCGTTAACGGGGATGGGCGAATTGCGTTCTGCGAGGAACTTGCCGACCAGGCCGCTGATAGTCTTGGTTTTACCGGTACCGGGCGGGCCCTGGATGAGAGCAAAACCCCGAACGGCCAGCGCGCCCAGGATTGCTTTGGCCTGCGGCTCGTTGACCTGGTAGTTGGTCATTGCCATGCGGACAGCGCTATCAGACAGGGCAGGCATCGCCGCGCTGCGCGCAAGCAGAATGTCCTGTAGCAGCGCCTCGTCATAGTACGGCAGACCCTTGAGTGAGGCAAATTCGCGGATGGCCGTGCTCAGCCTAACGATCAGCACAAGCACAATCAGAGGAGAACTCACGACGACGATTTGCGCAGCGTCAGCTTGACCTTGGCGCCGATCCCGGTCTGGTCCATGCTGTTCATGTACCGCAGCTTAATGCCCGCGTCCTTGAACTTGCGGCGGAACATTTGGACCTTTGCGAAAATCGGCTTGCCTCCTGGCAGCTGAAGAGTGACAATGTCCGCGTCGTTGAGACTAAAGCCGGCTGGCAATGTGCCGGGGACCACCACGTCAATGTCAATAAAGTCGTCCTCGTATGCGCGGCCAGACGCAATCTCGACATTGACCAGAGGCTGGGGCTTGTCGTCCTTGATAAACTGCGCCCACAGCTCGAGCAGGAACAGCGGCTGCATGGCGCGCTGGTATGCCGCAGGGTTGCTGAACGCCGTTGTCACGTCGAGCGGGGCGCCGAGCTCGGCAGCGACCTTGGGCGGGTACGGCGGGCGCGGGCCACGCGCCTCAGGGTCCCATTGCAGCACGAAGCGGTACAACGGCGTAATGTCGGGACGTAGACGCATCTTGGTGAAATGCGCTTTGCGGCGCGCGTTCTCGCGCTCCTTGATGGCGTCGGCGTAGGTCGGCCCGCCGAGAATCTTGACCTTGCGCGGCTCTTGGGCAGTGAATCTCGCAGCAGGCCGGACAGCAGGCTTCTGGCGGTTGACAAGGGCGCCGATACCCTTGTTCTCGTCGTCCGACGATTCGGACGCACTGGATTCCGACGACGGGGAGCTTGGGCGCGCTGGTTTGGGCGCTGGCTTCGCAGGCCCAGTATACGCGCCGAGGCCAGTTCCGATCTTGGACGCGTCGGGGAGCCGCGGCGCCGTGGTCTGGACCTTCTTCATCTCCCGCATCTGCGCCTTGTGCTCGGCCTGGATTTCGCGCATAAAGTTGGAGCTGAACTTTGACTTTTTCGCCGGCTTGGTCGGGAACATCTTCTGGGGGAGGAGATTGATTGCCAACTTAGGCGCAGTCGGCTTGGGCTTGGGTGGTTGTGGCTTCTGCTGCTTGAATGTCGACTGGGCCTGAGCACGACGCTCGAGAATGTCCAGGTCGCTCGCTGAGAGGTTGTCGAGCGCGCTGTCTTCCTCAAACTCCTCGAGCGTCATCTGTCTGGGTTTGGGCTTCTCAGGAGCTTTGGGCTTGGCGACATAGTTGCCTCCAGCCTTCTTCATCATCATCGCAAACGCGTCCTTCGCCGCTGGCACCTTGGCAGCTGGCAGCTTGGAACTGGGGGTGATCGGCTTGGACTTGGAGACAGTCGGCTGAGGCACAGGCGGGGGTGTCGGCGTCTCGGTCGAGGAGCGGGACACGATCTTGGCCTGTGCCTCGGACTGGGCGCTTTTGATGAACTGGATCTCGTCGTCTTCGCGCATCGGCAGATCAAATGCACCCAAAAGATCCGACAGCTCAGACAGCAGATCGTCGGACAGACGACAGTTGTAGCTCGAGCCTGCGCGCCGACAAAACTTGTCCAGCTCGAGCAGCGTGTTGGTGAGCTTCGAGTCGGTGGCCAGGTCCGGCTTGGACTTGCCGATGCGGTCAAGAATCGTCTTGACAAGCTCATAGGTCTGGTGGAGCGTCTCCACGCTGGGCGGTCAGTGTCATCCAGCAATCTCTACCCACTCAGTAAGACGCAGCCAGCCAACGAGGTCGGCAAGCACGACCTCGAGCTTCTGCACGAGGCTCTTCCCGACGCGCGTCATTTTGACGGGCGTGCCTGGCATCTCGGGCGTGATGTTGGTGCGGCTTAGGATAGCGCTCTCAAAGATACGAATGTTGTCCGTAATGCCACGGCCGAAGATGAGGGCATCGCGCATCCAGTCTACCATGACCTCGTTCTCATAGTACGGCGCCCAGTCGGCGGTACGCCGGAAGATGAGGGCCAGCGAGTCGGTCATGAGCTGCCATAGGTCGCCGACGCGGCGCGTCATCCACTTGCCGTCGGCGAAGAGTGAGAGGAACGAGTCGGTCTGTAGCAGCGGCGGCGAGAGGCCGGACGGCTGGCAGAGCACTTCGAGCACGTCGGTGAAGCAACGAACAAGCCACTTGGCCAGCGAGCATGCCTCGGGGACGCGCCCCGCCGTGACAATAAACGTCGAGAGGAAGCTACACAGCCCGTCCATGGCCGGCGCAGCAAACTTTTGGAGCATGACGCAGAAACAGTCGGTACGATCGTCGACGTCCTCAAACGACTGCTGGATCAGGCTCCGCACGGGCTCGTGAACGGAATCAGCTGGGGAGAGAAGCAGCGCGGTCGCTGCCTTGGGGACACCCTCTTCTTTCCAAAGAGTCTGTAAGATAGTTGGGTCTGGTTGTGCAGCAAGAGTCTCCAATGCCTCTGCAAAGCGCTTCCGCGACACGTCGAGGGCATTGTTAATACCGCGAACGGCCTCGATCCAGTCGTCCGCGTTGACTACAGCGGCAAGTTCTTGCGGGTTCCAGGCGTTCCGGCGGTCTAACACCTCGAGGTGGGCAAACGGGGCAATTGCGCACATCATGAGGGCTACACCCGATGCGTCAGTAGGTGAGAGCGCATTGTACGCTGTGGTCCACAGGTCACGGCGGATGGAGACCTTGTGTAAAGGAAAGACCTTTTTTGGCTCTGGCACGGCCGTTCCGCGGCGCTTCCGCTTCAAGCGGCGTCGTTCCTCAAACGCAATGGCGGCGAGGCCAAGAACACTCTCCATGATTGCGCGCCCATCTGCGAGGAAGACTTCCGAGAGTACTGTGCGTGCGGCAGCACTGGGAGCCTTCCACGCCGTGTCGTCGTTGTGTTGGAAGGCGGTGGTGGAGATGAACTGGGCGTGGACTTCGATCGTCGCGCTCAGTGCCTTCATGGCCAGCTCATCGTCTTTAAGTTTTCGCTGCATCGTGGCAACGGCCTGCGGGTTAGGATCTCGTTGCAGCCAGGTCACCCACTGTACAGCCTGCCTCTGCTGCGGCAGTACGGGCCGTGACCGACAGGCGGTCGTGCTGCATCTCGTTGAAGCAGAAATTGATAGCCTTGGCAAGTGCCTCGGCGAAGCCACCGCCGACAACGTCCGCAGAGGAGAGGAGGTAGTTTCGGATCCAATCGAGCGAGTTGACGACGCCGGTAGAGCCGGCCTTTGCCTTGCCCTTGACATCAACTCCTGAAGATGGATGAGCGTTGACGACCAGGGCCTGGAAGGAGCTGTTCTTCTTAATGTCAGAGAAGAGTGTATGCGGCAGCTCGGGGGAATTGTTGAACGCCCATATGAGGCGGGTGGGGCTCAGCCGAAGGAGCTCGGTGAAGCAGTCGAACACGAGGGGAAACGCTGCGCTGTCAACGAGGGCCGCATGTTGGGAACTCACTCTCCGAGGGGCTGCCGAGGAGGCGGGCAACGAGGGACATAACAGAGTGATCCGCCCGTGCGGGGACGCCTGCGTCGTACTGGCCTTCGAGAAGGCCGCGCTCTACGGTCTCGACCTGCAGCCGGTCCTCGCTGATGATGCCCTTGAGCGCCGCCCACTGGTCGGCGGACCCGCCGGAGAAGCTCGACAGGAAGAGGGTCTGGACGCTGCCTCCGACGCCGCTGTCGCACCACTCGTCAAACCCGATTGCGCGGGTCATGGACTCCACCTGGGCGCGCGCCCACTGACGTCGTGTGGGATCAGCGGACGCGAGGAGGGTGACCATGACGGGCGTCAGCCCCAGGGCGGAGGCGGCAGACGGGCCGTGGGTGGTGGCCACGTCGTGGTCGAGAGCTGCGGTCAACTCGGTGATGGCAGCCGCGAGGCCCGGGCTGGCTGCGTCGGTGCTCAACAGCGAGGGCTCGTTGAAGTAGAGCTGCAGGTATGCGGTCGGGAGGTTGAGAAGGCCGTTGGTGCCAAAGGTGTCGCGGACGCGCTGCAGCTCCTTGGCAATGAACGGCGCCTGCCAAGCGTCGATAACGGCGGAGAATCTGGCAATGTTGTTTGGTGGAAAGTGTGCGAGATACCTGCGGGTCAGTGGCGACAGCAGGCGGGGGCGACGCACACTCTGCGCATCTTGCGACGGGCGGCGCCAAACGCGCGCGCACAGCTGTTGCAGCCTGCCAGCACGTTGCCGAGGACGTGGATCCAGTACGCGCTCGCCTTGTTGCGCTGGAACGCGAACAGGTAGATGAGAAAGGTGGCCGCGTTCCGGTGCAGTGGGCTGGCGGCCTTGGCGCAGTACCAGTGGCAGGCCTCGGGCGGCGGTGGCAGGTCGGCGAGCGCGGTGGCCTCGTTCGACGCGGCCGCCGATGCCGCGTGGGGGAGGAGGAAGGAGAAGACGGGGTAGAGATCTGCGTCTGCGGGCTGGCGCGCCTGCTCGGCGACCTCCTTGAGGATGCCCTGCACCTGCTGCGGGGACGGCCCCGCGGCGGACGAGGACGAGGACGTGGCGGACATGATGGTGGGAGTGGGCTATGCCATTCCGGGAGCAGCGGGCGGAGAGAAGAGAGGACGAGGATGCCGGGGGGAGAAAGAGGTGTGGCGGATGGCAGCAGCAGCTGAGTGGACTCGCTCCTGGACGCGTCCGCTGATAATATTGCGACACGGGTCCAGTGGCGAAAAAGTCAAAATACGTCTTTGGTCCCGGGGTAGCGTAGTGGTAGCGTGTGTATAGCGTGTGCATAGCGTGTATATATCGTGAGTGACACGTGGAGGTGCTACCGCTCGACCCCTGGCGCATCAGCCCGCCACCGTCACCCATGCGTCCGTTGCGTCCAGCCATCTGCGTCCTTCCCTGCTCATGCAATGTCGCTCGTCCTCCTTTGGCCCCCCCTCGTCGCCAGCAACGTCTCTTCCGCTCATCTCCTCATCTATCCCGCGACCAGACCCTTCTGCCCGACTCGTGTCTCCTGTGTTGCCCGTCTCCTCTGCGTCACCTTTCCTCTGCGACCGGCATCCCAAACGAACATGTCCCACAGGCGCAACACCAAGCAGTCCTCGGGGCTCACACAGGTTCGCTCCCAGCCCTACACACCTCACCCCTTCCCTGCGTGCTAACCGCCACCAGCCGACCCTCTCCTTTCAGACCCGGCGAAACACGGGCGGCGCAAAGGCCAAGAACGCTGGCAAGCCTGTGGCCGCGGCGCCAGCGGCGGTCCGCAAGTCGGGGTCTCCATCCGTGTCGTCGGAGCGCACTCCGAGCCGCACGGCAAAGGCCCTTCCCAAGCCGCACGACGAGGTGATCGAGGTCGAGCACGACGAGCGCGCCGTGCTGGACCCCGACAGCAAGGAGTGGGATGGGCTGTACAAGCACGCCAAGGCGGAGATGGGTGGCATGAAGGCCAGTGAGTCGCGAGGGGGAAGGAGGGGTGTTGTATCTGTTTACTGACGCCGCGCGCCAGTCCATGCCGGGCCGCAGTCGTCGAAAGTGTCGGGTGAGTAGCGGCTGTGTGGAGGCATAGCACGAAGTCGCCGTGTGCGCAAGGGGAAGGTGCCTCGCCGAGCTCGGAATACGCCGTGTCCGAAAGGGCGAGACACTGAGGCACCCTGGCTGATACCTGGGCGACGTCTGATACGCTCCTCTCGCGCCCCGTCCGACGCTGTGGTCAATACGTTTGCGCCGTCGGATACACTCCTCGCCTCCCGCCCCGTCGGCCGCACCTTGCTCGTTCCCTAGAGACGGCCGTGCTCGCCCCACCTCCGAGTGCGAGCACAAGGACTGACCACCCAGACATTCTCCGCGTCTTCGACCTGACCGCAAAGTACGGGCCATGCGTGGGCATGACGCGCCTGGAGCGATGGGAGCGAGCCAAGAAGTGGGGTCTCAACCCCCCTGACGAGGTACGTACAGGTCGTGCGATCTGGTGTCGATCCTCCGATCGGTTGCAGGTTTTGGCGGTGGCTGAATGTTGACCTTGCCTGCACCGTTCTATTCTTGTATTGCATTCTTGGGCTGATGCGGTGCAGATAAAGACGATTCTCCTCACTCAGCAGGGCGAGGACAGCGCGGCTCTCAGGGAATCGATCCTTTCTGACTGGGTGTAGGCGGCGGGGGGAGAGGATCGGGGAGAGGATCAGGGAGGGTGGACAGGGGGTGGGGTGCGACGAGGCGTCGGCGCGGACAAGGGCCCTCACGGAGCGAGATGTCGGCGTGTACTGGCGCCCGCTGAGCGAGACGGCGCCCGCGCCGAGCGAGACGGAGCCCTCACTGGCAAGACGGCGCCCTCACTGGCGAGGCCTTTCCGGCGCGGCCGGTGCGGCGGCGCTCTGTCACATTGCGCCAACGAGGCGCGATCGTTGATCCGTGCAGGTGAGCATCGCGCCATGATACGACAGCGAGCGACGACGGCGGCACTGCGCAGAGAGGGTGGGGGTGGGAGAACCAGCGACCCACGGATCGCACACATCTAGTAATTTATTGTAGTACGGCAGAACCGATTTGTAGAAAAATGTACACGAGCGCGGGCGCACGCAGGCGCGCAGGTGCGCCCTGGCCCCCGCCGACCCTCATACCCATCAGATGACCGCGAAGCAGTGCGCGGGGTGCCCCCTTGCTGCGTCGCGGTCGCCCCTCACCATCCTCACCATCTTCGCCATCCTCACCGGGGCATCGCTGTGAAGAACTGCCAGGGAGTGTACACGTGATGGCTCCCGAGGGACCCACCGCCCCTGACCCCCCCGGCCACCCTGCCAGGCGCCGCCCTGGACCACAGCACGATAGTGCCTGCAGCCGCGCGCAGGCAGCGCAGGCGGGCTGCGCGCCAAGCAGCCGCGCGATCCCCCGCGGCGACTCTGGCGGCGACTCGACAGCGTCGGCATTTATGCGACTGTGGGCGACGCCGTGCGGGGGCCGTGGGTCGTGCTGATTCACGCTGCCGCGGCGCGCATCCTGCCACTGGGTGCATCCCGCAGTCGGATAATCCGACACGCGCGCCTTGTGCTCGCTGCATCGCTCTCGTGTGCATGGTAGCGTCGCGGCTCTCGGCGCGGGCGTCGCCGCACGCCGACCGTGTCGTCCGGCATCGCTCGGCCGCGCGCCGGTATATCGTACATCCGGGCTCCGTAGCATGCCGGTGGTTTGTCACTCGAAAAGGATAATAATGAATTAATGATAATAAATAAATAAAATGAAAAAGGGAAGAGAGAAAAAAAAAAAAAAAAAAAAAAAGAGGAAAAAAAACCCCCCCCCAGAGCCCCAAAAAACCAGCACACAACACCACGCGCCCCGCCCCCGCCGCCC